>CAUYUJ010014767.1:213232-218301 GCA_963575745.1 Prorocentrum cordatum | reverse complement strand
CTACGACTACTACTACTAACATACTACTACTACTACTACTACTACTACTACTACTACTACTACTACTACTACTACTACGACTACTACGACTACTACTGCTACTACTACTACGACGACGACGACGACGACGATGACGACCGACGACGACGACGACGACGACGACGACGAAGACGACGACGACGACGACGACGACGACTACTACTACTACGAGTACGATTACCCCTCCTCCTCCTCCTCCTCCTCCTCCTCCTCCTCCGCCTCCTCCTCCTCATGATCATCATCATCACCACCACCACGAGCATCATCAGCATCATCACCATCATCACCACCAGCACCACCACCATCACCATCATCATCAGCAGCATCATCAGCAGCATCCATCACCAGCCTTGCCATCATCATTATCATCAGCATCAGCATCAGCATCAGCATAATCACCACCACAACCACCACAACCATCATCATCATCATCATCATCATCATCATCATCATCATGAACAGCATCATCAGCATCATCATCGGCACCAGCATCAGCATCATCATGACCACCACCATCATCATCAACCATATCAGCAGCAGAAGCATCAGCATCATCATCATCATCATCATCATCATCAACATCATCATCATCATCATCATCATCATCATCATCATCAACATCTGCAGCATAACATCAGCAGCAGCAGCATCAGCAGCATCATCAGCAGCATCATCAACATCGTGAGCAGCAGCAGCATCAGCATCAGCATCATCATCTGCATCATCATCAGCAATCATCATCAGCAGCATCAGCACTAGCATCAGCATCACTAGCATCATCAGCATCATCATAATCATCATAATCATCATCCTCATCCTCATGCTCATCCTCATCCTCATCCTCACCCTCGCCTCCTTTTAATTATGCTCCTCGTCCTCCATCTCCCTCCTGAAACCCTGGTCATCATCATCATCACCATCATCTTCAATACAGGTAGAACCCCCCCCAAAAAAAAAGGCCCTACGGACAGCGCGTCACGCTTTATGGCTCTCCGAAGACCGAGGACCTCCATGCTCCCTCGCGCACAGACTACCGAAAAAGCTGGGCTGGCACGGTGGAGGGGCGTTGCCGCATGCACTTGGAGATCTCCACCTTGCCGCATCCCCAGACATGTCCGTAAGGCGGGCAGGGCGTTTCGCCTAAAAAATCCTCGCCATTGATGATCCTGAGGCTTGAAATTTGCCACAGCTTTCGCCTGTTTTCGAAATGTTGCTCTCGCCCTAATGCCGAAATGTTGCTCTCGCCTTAGCGCCGTGCGCATTCGTCTTAAAAGTTGCAGCAGTGTCAAGAATGAAGGCGGGTCCTTTTCAAAGTGTGGTTCTCGCCTCAGAGCCGCGTACATTCGCTGAAAAAGTGTGCAACAGCTTCTAAGATTGGAGGGGGATCCTTTTCAGCATGTGGCTCTTGCATCAGCGCCACGCATGTCGCGTCTTCAAAGTTTGCAGAAAGTTCAGGGCTGCGTGTGGCTGAAGTACCAGAAACGGTGTCCTGGCACGATTTGGGATTGTCAGGAGCACAAGTCGCATTGATCCGCAGTGTCGATTACCAATAACGTTTTCCGGTATTCAGGATTCTCCGACGGACGTCATTTTATGAGACATTTCCCACAATGACATAGAATATTGCGTGGAGCTGCCGCGAGGGGACTTGGAGGGAGGGCTTTGTTGCATCATCGTTGATGCGTCTTCAGTATACACTGGTCCTCCTCCACCTCCTCCTCCTCTCCTTCCTCCTCCTCATCCTCCTCCTCATCATCATCATCCTCCTTCTCCTCCTCCACCTCTTCCCCCTCTTCCCCGATCCTTCGCCCTTCTAAGTGCGCCGCGCACCTGATGCGGACGTTGCCGACGGCATCCTGGGGCGCCGCGGCTGGCTGACACGGACTCCGGGGGAGGTCCACGGGATGTGGGCAGGCCAGGTATCACAGGAGGCGGCCGCAGTGGCCTCCCCCTCGTCACCACTCAAGCACATCAGAATCATCCGCCACCGTGCCGCTGGGCACGGAGTGGGCGTGTCCTCAGGTCCTTCGCCTAATCCTCTGAGCCTCACTCCTCACTCCTGAGGATTCTTTAAGGTACCCGAACCCCGCGCTCTCAAATCTCCCGGGGCTTGGCCCGTGCCCCCTAGGAATTCCCGCATGCCCCCTGGGCTCCGGGAAGAGGGCCCCAAGACCGGCCACGAGAGTCCCAAGAAGCCCCCAAGACGGTCCAAGAGGGCCCAGAGTTGCCGAACGATCGCTCCAAGATGCCCGAGATGGCCTCCAGGTGGCCCAAGAAGCCTCCAAGACGCCCTTCCCTGCCATGGCATCAGCAGCGCAGTAGCTGACAACGCACCCGCCGAAGCAGCCCACGGGTCGCAGCGGCACAGCGCGTCGGCCAGGTTCCAGACAGCCTCGGGCGCAATGTCGGTGATCTCCTGCTGCGCAGGGACAGCCCCTAAGGCGTCAGAACTGGCGGTTGTCGAAAGTCGACGTATTGGGCGCGTTCCCGCGATGGCCTCGCCTCCCTCGCGACTCCGGCGGCTTCGGGGCAACTGCCGTCTTCAGCGGCGATCATGGAACTGTCGTGCGCTGTCCGCACAGCCAAGCCGTCTACGAAGACTTTGCATATCCTGAAGCTCGGCTATGGTGGTCGCAAATGGTGGAAACTATTTACGGTTGTCGCTGATCTCTGGCATCTTGCACTGGGCAAGATTGCCCGGCGCATCAAGTGGAAGAGGGTTTTCCGCAATCTGGCCCGTTTGCAAGGTTAACGACTTTTGCTCAGGTATAACGGCAAGACCACACCGTTCATTCCTCAGGTCAGGAGAACGTTTTTGTTGGAGAACCAAAACTTGCACTGTGGTCTACCATCGCTGCTCGCCAAGCAATGTAAGCGACGATCTCCGCATTCCCACGCCAACCACTTTTGGTATCAGAAACTATGACGTAAGGGACCATGTGTACATGGAGTCGCGTGCCTCTGCCCAAACCGTTAGTCATGATACTCTGCAGGTGCGTCCAGCACGCCCCGTGAATAGCGACGTGCGGGTGAGTGAATATATTGCCCTGGATTACCTCAATAAAGAAAGGGGGTTCGACGCGCCATGAATGTTTCAGTGAGCACCTTATGAACAGAAGCTCTGCGCCATCGCCGCATGTCAGAGTCTACAACTGGAACCGGTATATGTTATGGTTCGCTCACGAATCGCCACGATCAAGACCCATGCCGCAAATGACGCAGACCAGGGTTGAGAAACCAACAACTGCCACCTCGGTGAACCTCATGCTAGCCAGCGGTGGTTACGTAGTGCATCCTGAACTTCAAACCAGCCGTCGCGGTCGTCGAAGCTCGCGAAGCGCCTCCAGTTCCTGTGGTTGGCCGCGCGCCTGCACAGATTACTGAAGGCCATGGACAGCTTCTTTAGCTCACCTTTTCTCGGCCCGTGGCCAACTGCGTCGTTCATGAAATCCGCGCGCAGAGTCTGCATGTCGGGGGAACTCCGCAGAGCGATACGATCGGCGGTCAACTGAAAGCTTCCAGGCGTGTGTGTTGTGTCGTTGTCTGATGTTGTCTGGTCTGTTTCCCTGCCGATGCTGCCGCTGCTGGCGCGTTGTGGCTTGGGCGCCCGTGGTGTTGGTAATGCTGGTTTAGCCACAGCTGCAGGCGGGTTTTCCCGCGCCGGAGGCAGGGGCGCGCCTGTTGGGATCGGTGTGACCAGGCGTACGGGAGGCGACGGCCTTGGCGGCCTCCTTGGCGGCCGTGGCGTCAATGCCTCCCCGAGCTCAATCCGCCCAAAGAGGGAGTCCATGAGCCGCGAAACGCCAGGTCTATCCAGGAGGCTTCCGACTGCTTAGCCACTGGTGCGTAGTCGGTCGTCTCGAAATTCTCCGCCGTAAAGCAATAATGGAAGACAGGCTCGGCTGCGTCCTCGTAGACTCAATCTTGTCAAGCTGGGCGTCCAGCTCTGCATCCGCCATTGGAGTGGTAAAAATTCATAAAACTTGGAATTGCTACCTCTTCTTCTGACCACCTTGCACTGAGGTCACCGTTTATCTTTGCTGCCAGGTCCGCGTCGCCACAGGACATACATGCCGAAGGGCCCGTGACATTGGACAGGCTGGATTTGGAGCGTGCGGACGGTGATGGAGTAACTTCTGACCGAACCCCTGCCCCTTTTCTGGGGAGCCTGCGGGCTCATTGAGTGAATACTGATGGCTCGTTCCCGAGCTTCGGCGGCGGCGGCATCGGCGGCGGCGATGGCGACGAGGCCGAGCGTCCTCGTCCGAGAACTCTCGGTAGGCGGAGTCGCCGCTGCTGGTGCTGCCGACGGCGCCGCCGTCCCCGCCTGAGGGTCCGGCACGCAGGGAAGTTGAAGGCGCGCAGAGGGGCAGGGGCGGAGGGAGGGGGGGGGAGGTTTCGTAGAAGGAGGCTGCTTCTTAGAAGGAGCCGGCCTTACATGTATAAGTCAGGCCCGCGACGTCTAGGAGGCAGCGTCCTTCTAAGAAGCCTTCCCCACCTCCCCCTACCCCGTTCTGCGCGTGGCCGAGGAAGATCGTCGCCGTCGTCGTCGGCCTGAGGCGAAGCCAGGGCCGAGACAGAATCGGGCCCAGTCAGATCGGGGATCTCCGAAGTCCTTCGGCTCTGGAGTCGGGTATCTACTCACCAGGGTCAGTCCAGACCGGGGTCAGTAGACTTTGCAGGATCCTGCAAGATCCTGCAGGATCCTGCAGGATCCTGCACCCAAACCTGGGTCAAGGCGACCCTGGCCCTGCAGGATCCTGCAAGATCCGGCGCTCCGACTAGCCCCGGTTTGCATTCACCCCCGTCTCTTGAGCCCCGATGGAAGATGCGTCGGGCGCCGCCGTCCGTTCCAGACGCGCTTCGGAACGCGCCGAGAGAGCTCCAGAGCGCTCTCGAGCGACTCGCCCTGGCCCTGGCCCCAACCGACAGGGAGGCCGTCGCCGTCGTCGTCGATCCCCGACCGCCAGTGCACGGTTTCCCCTGGGGCCGTAGGCGACCCGAGGAGGAGGAGGTGGAGGGGGAGGGGG
>CAUYUJ010014767.1:180732-208232 GCA_963575745.1 Prorocentrum cordatum | reverse complement strand
GGAGCAGGAGGGAGGCGGCGGAGAGAGCAGAGGGGCGACGAAACGCCTGCCGAGGTCGGGTGACGACGACGACGACGACGACGACGACGACGACGAAGAAGAAGAAGAAGAAGAAGAAGACGACAAAGAGGAGCACAAAGGACGAGGATGAGCCCGTGCCGCCAGCTGCTGGCAGCACGTCCGCGTGGCGCGGGGAGCGCTCGGAGCCAGAACAACGGCCGCGGAGGGGCGCCGGCGGCACTGGCGGACGCCTGGGCTCGGGCGAGGCCAGGGGAAGAAACATCTACATAAGCATACAGTCGGACCTAGGCCAAAAGAACATCCATCTTGGAAGGAGGCTGCTTCTTGGAAGGCGCCGCGCCTTCCAAGAAGCAGGGGTGCTTCTGAGAAGCCTTCCCCCCTCCCCCTACAGTCGAACCTAGGCCAGAAGAACGTCCCCCAAGAACATGAGACCCTCCGCCAGCCAAAGCATACCGAACATCCAAGGGTACCCTCCAAAGGGAGGCACAAGAGCGTCCAACAGACACGAAGAGCATTAGCGCACCCTCCCCGAATGGACTTGCCTCGGTCCGACTGTCAACGTTTGGAAATCCGCGCAGAGTTCTTGGATCCGCGGTGGACCCCCTCCAGTGGCGCTGGGAGCGCCGCTGGGGGGTCCAGCGCAGATCCAAAGAATCTGCGCGGACCTCCGAGCGTTGATGTTTATGCTGGTTTCCCTTCGAGCCGAGAAGGGGGGGGGGGGGCGGGACGGGGAAAGAGACCTCGAGGGCTCGAGGCGGCCGGGGTGGCATGATACCGTCGCGCGCGGGAGGAGCAGGAGAGGAGGAACTGAGGGAGGGAGGGGAGAAGGAGGAGAGGCAGGAGGAGCAGGAGAGTAGTAGGGGGGAAGACCAGGGGGAGGATGCCCATCCCTCTCCTCCCCAAAATCACACACGCACACCCTCCTGCTCTCACTGGAGGTGTTCCGAACTTTCAACGTCATCGTTTGTTCTTAACGTGGAGCCCCAGACCTGGCGAATCCTGTCCCAGGCCTGGTCATTCTTGTATTGTGATGGTCCAGGGGGGCGACACAAGCCTCTAGGACGCTGGGGCCAAAAACGTGAAATCCATAGCAGCCTAGATGTCTCCAAGACGCCGTGGTGTGCCCACCTGAAGGAGGAGGGGAAAGAGTAGGAAGAGGCGCGAACAAAAAAGAGAGAAGGATGAGGATGAGGATGAGAATGAGCGGGAGGGGGGAACGAGGAGTGGCGAGAAGGAGAAGGAGGGGAAGGCTGAGGGTGAGTAGAGGTAAGAGGAGGATCCTCGTCCTCGCACTCCTGCTCGTCTTGCTCATCCTCTTCCTGATCCATTTCCTTCACCTCATCCTCCTCCACCCTTCTCCTCCTCGTCCTCGCTCCACATCTTCCTCCATCCTCTTCCTCTTGGAGAATCCTTCGAAGATCGTCCTCCATTCGGGGAGGCGTACGACTCGGGTTCGGGGAACTCGGGGCGGCCTGACAGGGCCGTCAGGAAAATTACAAGATCCAGTCAGAAATCTAACGCGAACTCCCGCTGCAAACGTCCCACGGAAACAAGACCGTCAAAATTCGTGACACGCCCGTCCAAAGGCGTCGGCGAGCCCGACTTCCGGCGAACGTTACGTTCCCCCGATCCTGCAGAAATCTTTTTTCCTACACAATTGCCCCCGACGGCTGCGCAATAACGGTATCGAGTCGCGGCAGGGCCTCAGAAGCCCCACCCGCCCATGCCCATGGCCGCCGCGTTCCACTGGTTGGCCGCATTGGCGGCGACCTGGGCCTCCTCGAGCTCCTCGCCCTCTTTCTCCTCCTCCTCCTCCTCCTCCTCCTCCTCCTCTCCTCCTCCTCCTCCTCTTCTCCTCCTCCTCCTCCTCCTCCTCCTCCCTCCTCCTGCTCCTCCTCCTCCTCCTCTTCCTCCTCATCCTCCTCCGCCTCCGCCTCCTGCTCCTCCTCCGTCTCCGCCGTGTCAACCTCATCATCCTCATCCTGATCTTCAGCATCACCATTGTCACCGTCATTCATCATCATCATCATCATCATCATCATCATCATCATCATCATCATCATCATCATCATCATCATCATCATCATCATCATCATCCTCATCAGCATCATCATCATCATCATCATCATCATCATCATCATTATCATCATCATCATCATCATCATCATAATCATCATCATCGTCATCATCATCATCATCATCATCACCATCACCATCACCATCACCGTCACCATCGCCATCACCATCACCATCATCGTCATCATCAGCATCGTCATCGTCATCATCAGCATCATCAGCAGCATCATCGTCATCACCGTCATCATCGTCAGCATCACCATCAGCAGCAGCATACCCACCATCATCACCACCACCAACAACAACATCAACATCAATTACAAGAGCGACAACCACAACAACAACAACAACAACAACAACAACAACAACAACAACAACAACGACGACGATGACGACGACGATAACAACCACAACTGCAACAACGACGACGATATCCTCATCACCGTCAGCATCTCCACCACCATCAAAGTGATAACACTCACAATCAACATTGGAATCAGAATCATCATCACCATTATCAGATTTCCTTACCTCGTTCTCCTCATCATCCTCCTTCCCCTCATCACAACCCCACCACCACCATCATCAACAGTAGCAACAGCATGACGTGGAAGGCTCCAACAGGCGGCTGAGGAACAGCAGGCTCCTCCAAGGCTGCCGCCCCGCGACAAGCGCGACATTCGCGCTGCCGAATCCATTGCAGGTGGGAGACACAGAGACGGAGTGACTGCAGCTTGGTTTACATGGCACGGTGAACGAGAGCGCCAAACATCCGTGGTCTGTCGGTCTGTCTCGATGCCGCCTCCCAGCCAACTGTCCCACGCGAACAATTATTACAATCCCCGCCTGTTATCTTTTGCAGCCTGCGGCTGGCCTCACTCGGGCGCGGCGTCGCAGCCTCTGGCTGCCCGAGATGCGCTGTCGAACGGCGTCACCGGGCTGGGGTCATCCCGTCGCAGAGCACGGCGGCGACCCAGCGCAGATGGCAGAACGGCGCGAGAGCTCCAGCTGCGGAGCGGTCTTTCACCGAGGCCCCAGACTTCCTAATCATCGCCAGCATCATCATCATAGTCATAGTCATCTTCTCGTACTTCATGTTCTCTCACAACCCTCCTCCTCCTCCGCCTCCTCCTCCCCATCAACATCATCATCAGCATCAGCATCATCATCATCATCATCATCAGCATCATCATCGTCATCATCATCAGCACCACCATCATCATCATCATCATCAACATCATCATCAACATCAACATCAACATCATCATCAACACCATCATCATCAGCAGCAGCATCAGCATCAGCATCAGCATCAGAACCATCATCAGTATTATCATCAGCATCATGCTCGCCAGCATCGTCATCGTCATCGTCATCATCAGCAGCATCATCATGGTCATCATCCTTATCGTCATCATCATTATCATCAAAAGCATCAGCATCATCATCATCAGCAGCATCAGCATCATCACCATCACCATCACCATCATCATCAACATCAACAAAAACAGCAGCAACAACAGCATCACCATCACCATCACCATCATCGTCAACATCACCATCACCATCACAATCATCACCACCATCACCACGATCACCATCACCATCACACCATCACCAGCATCATCGTCGTCAGCATCATCCATATCCTCTTCACGCAGCCCTTCACATGCAGATACTCGTCCTCACCGTCTTCATGATCATGTTCGCCTTCCTCCTCCTCCGCCTCCTCCTCCTCATCCTCCTCCCCCCCATCATCATCATCAGCATGATCAGCATCATCATCATCATCATCATCATCAGCATCATCAACATCAGCATCATCAGCATCGTCATCATCACATTCCTCTCGTCCTCTTCCTCCTCTTCCTCCTCCTGTCTCCTCCGTTTCCCCTCCCCCCCCCCACAATCGGCGACCTGGAGGCCCTTGCCGCCCTTCATGACGCCGCCCTTGCCCTTGCCCTTGCTTCCACACGGAGACCAGTTCTTGGGCTTCTGGGGGGCGTTGAAAGCGGCCATCAGCTCGGGGTCGGCGCGGATGGCCTCCCGAATCCGCCCCATCCCACTCCGCCCCCCCGCACGCACACACACACACACACACACACACACACTCTCTCTCTCTCTAATTCTCTCTCTCTCTCTCTCTCTTTCTCGCTCTCTCCCACACAGACACACACACACACACACGCACACAGACACACATACACACACACACAGACAAACAAAACAAACAAACAAATACACAAATACACAAGCACACATATCCACACACACGCGCACGCACACGCACGCACACGCACACACACACACACACACATACACACACACACACACACTTGTGAGGGGTCGCGGCCTCGCACGCAGCGTCGAGGCGCTGAAGGTCCGAGAGCGACGAGCAGGACACGGAGACACACACACACACATACACACACGCACCCACACAGACACACACACACACACACACACACGCACACACACACACACACACACAAACACACACACACACACGCACGCACGCACGCACGCACGCACGCACGCACGCACGCGCCCACACACACACACACACACACACACACACACACACACACACACACACACACACACACACACATACACGCGCACGCACGCACGCACGCACGCACGCGCGCGCGCGCACGCACGCACGCACACACACACACACACACACACACACATACATACACACACATACACACACACACGTTCAATCGCACGCAGCTGGGGCGGAAAAGCCAGTTGAGGCGCGTTGTGGCCGACGCCCTGGACAGAGGGCAAGCGCGGCGTCGTCCCAAGCGAGGCCCTGGCACGCCACGACAATGGATACACAAACACCCTCAGGCGAATTGTGCATGTACCTTCACGGAGAGCGGCGGTGTATAAAGTTTTTTCCCGCACAAAGGAGGACACCGACCCACATAGCAGACCAATGGCAACCTCACCGTGCCCGCGAGGTGGACCCCAAGGTCCGGCCAACCCAGCGGACAGACAATCGTGACGGCCACGCTCGATACTGGGTGAAACGTTTCCTCCCCGCGTAGCGAAAGGCCGGAAAATGTTGAATGCCTGAAGTGATCCACACTCTGGCTGCCAAGAGAATCTGGTAAATGAGTCCTCTGGTGTGGTTCCCAGGGCCTCGGACGGCGCCAACAAAGTCCGCACAGAACGGCTGAGGCGGCACCTGTGGATTACCCTACAGGGCCAACGCCAAAACAGCTAGGTGGACAGAGGCATTGCAGGGTGGACGCCGGCGTGTCGCACAAAGCGCGGGAGGGGGGAGAGGAGGAAAGAAGAAGAACGGGAAGAAGAGGGGCGACGGCGCAGTGCGAATGTTCCCGCGCAGCCCAAACGGCCGCCAAGAGGATGCAAAACAAAACGCACACCAGCAAGCCAGAGGGGAAGAGGGAGGAAGGAAGCCAACGAAACGAACGAGAGCGAAAGGAAGCGAGCGAGAACGAAAACAAGGAGGACATAGATATACCCAAATACTGAAAATTATACTTCTAAGGCAGCGCCTGCCGGCGGACACTGGAAGCTCGCTCAGTAACAGGAGCCCGTCCGGCGGGCACGCCCGCAACATGCACGCACACATCGAACGACTAAAAACAACACAAGCCTGCGGGGAGGAGGACTCGAGGACACGCGGCGGCGCGCTGCAGCCAGCCAGGCTAACCAAAGGCGGCAGGGGAGGCACAAACCTCCGCAGACCTCACCCGAGGTCAGTGACGACGAAGGACACCGGCGTAGTCGATGGCGTTGATGCTGGCGTCGGTGCTGGTTTCGGTGCTGCGCCAGCATCGGTGCTGATGCTGGTGATGACCTCGGTGCTGGTGTGAGCGCTGGTGCTACTGCTGGCGCAGATGCCGATATTCGCGTTGGCGTCAGTGTTGGCGCCGTCGCAGGTGTAGACGCTGGCGTTGGTGCCACTGCAATCGCTCGCTCGCATGCTGGCGTCGGGGCTGATGTAGGCGTCAGCGTTCATGCTGGAGTCGGTGATGACAGCGGTGCTGGTGTAGCCGTTGGCGCTGCTGCCAGCACAGGCGTGGGCGTTCCTGCTGGCGTCAGTGCAGGCTTTGGCACATGTGTAAGCGCTGGCATTGGTGCTAGCTCGATGCAGGCATCCACGCTGGCGTCAATGCAGGCGACGGTGCTGGCGTAGGCGTCGGCGCTGGCGCAGGCGTCGGTGATGGCATCGGTGCTGGCGTAGGCGCTGGCCTTCGTGCCGACGCAGACGTCGGTTATCGAGCTGGCGTCTCGACACTGGCGTTGGAGCTAATGCAATCGCTGGCGTCGGCGATGACGCCGACGTCGGTGATGTCCACGTTGCTGGTAGTCCCTGGCGTCGTTGCCGAAGCAGGCGTCGGTGATAACCACGGCGCTGGCTTTGTTGCTGGCGCCGACGCAGGCGTCCCTGCTGGCGACGGCGTTTACATCGGTGCTGTAAGCGTCGGCATTGGTGCTGGCAACGGTGAAGGCAACGGTGCAGGTGTAGGCGACGGCGTTGGCGCCGAAACAGTGTCACCGTCAGCTGCTGGAGTTGCATCATTCACTCGTCAGCTGCACGAGCACCATTGTGCAAATCGTCGCCGTGCTGATGATCATCGCCGCGTCGTACGCAAGAATGGTAGCCGTTTCCCTGAGCCGGCGTTGAAGCTGGCATCGGCGGCGGCGGCGCGGGTGCTGGCGTCGGCGTAGGCGTAGGCGCTGGCGCTGGTCCGACCAGGTCACCGACTCCCTCATCGCTCAGCTCACCGACTCCCGCACCGGCCAACTCGACGACTCCAGCATCGACCAGATCACCGATTCTCATGCCGACCAGGTCGCCGTTTCCAGAGGCGTGAGTGGAATGGGATAGTTTTCACACTGCGTCGGCCCTCCTCCCTCCTCCCTCCTCCCTCCTCCCTCCTCCCTCCTCCCTCGCCCTCCTCCTCCTCCTCCTCCTCCTCCTCCTCCTCCTCCCTCCCTCCTCCCTCCCTCCCTCCCTCCCTCCCTCCCTCCCCTCCCTCCCTCCTCCTCCTCCTCCCTCCTCCCTCCTCCTCCTCCTCCTCCTCCTCCCCCTCCTCCTCCTCCTCCTCCTCCTCCTCCTCCTCCTCCTCCTCCTCCTCCTCGCTGGCCGACCCCCCTGCCTGGCGCCACGCTCGACGCCGCAACCGACGCACCCCCGACGCCGTGCCCGACACCCTGCTGCCCGACGCCTGCGGGGGGGGCCAGTCCGCCCTCTTGGAAGGGCTGCGGGACGCATGGGCACGCCAGTGGATTTATTGACACCCGGGCGGTTGCATTGGAGACGCAATTTGTGCCTGACCGCCGCGTGCACACCAGAAGATAGGGCGGCGGTGTATAAAGTCGCTAGCTCTCGGTGGTGATTTATATACCGCCACCCTCCCCTAAGGTCCAGGAACAACCCATTGGAGGGTCTGTGTATCTACTTTTGTGGCGGCTCTGGCAACTCGGCACATGCCCAGCACGCATGCCCGCTCTCCAGGGGGGACGAAGCCTGCTCCCGCAGAACAGCCTTGGTGGGCTCATGGGAGCCGCGCATGCCGCGTCGCCTCTGGGGACCAAGAGATACAGATCGGGTGTTGCTGGAAGTGACCCTGGCCCAAGGTGCCCCCACGAGGCCCCCACGGCCTCCAGAGCACCCCTCACGAGGCCCAGGTGGCCCGAAGGGCTACAAAGTGGAGCGAAAAGCTCGGGGCACCTCGGGTCAGAGGGGCACCTTTAGCAACCCCCCGAACAGATCAGATATACCGCCATTCCCCAGACCTTTCCCAAGGTACGTTCTGACCAGCCTGGCGACGATGGCCTCCCAGGAGGCCCCAAAAAGGCGGAAGGCGAGGCAAGTGTAGCAGCATCAGCACCTCCCCTGAGATTCAACGTCACGAAAACAAAAACAAAAAATCATACAAAAAAACAAACCTGAGCCCTGGAACCCATCTTTCTGCTGCATGTTCGAGCCCGATCGATGCGTGAGGATCCCAGGACCCGAAACAAGGCAAAATCGCTCTTTGTGGAAACACGCAACGCCAAAATCTCAGCGTTTTCCTCCTCTGATCATCGCCTCACCTCATCCTCCGCGTCCTTCGGCTCCCGCGTCCTCCCCTCCCCGCCTCCAGCGCGATCGCCGCCACGCTCTGCTCCGCGTCCTGCCTCTTCGTGCACACCTCCCCAGCCCAGACCTGGGGGGTCGGTCGCCGAGGCGCAGGAGGGCGGTGAGTCGACGTTCGCCACACCGCGAGAAAGGCGAGTGGACGCGTCGGACCTTCCCGCCAGCCTGATACGGTCGAGTTTGATTCGAGAGGGCACGCGAGAGGACACGAGACTCGTCCGAAGGCAGCATGGCCTCTGAACCAGGTACCCTTGCCCCAGGAATGCATCATACGTGAGACGCCATGCACAGGACACAGGGGCACCCTTGACTCTGCAGGGTCGACCCACTAGTCAGACCAGACTGTAGATGCCTTCCCTGGCCACAACGACGCTGTGGCCGGGGAGGGCGGGAGGAAGGTGACAGGAGATGGAGGAAGAGAGGGATGAGGAGCACCAGAAGGACGACGACGGTCGAAGAAAAATCCTGCCACACATTTTCCGCAGCTTTCGGCCCCCAGGGTTCCGACACAGGCCCCGGGACCGCTGGAAATCGATCGGGGGGTGGAAAACCCAAGGGACGTACCTTGGGAGGGGTCCAGGGATCGATGTTGAGCGGATGCTGGACAGGAAGAGGGCCAGGAGGAGGGAGGAGGAACGAGCTGGAGGATGAAGGAGCACGGAGGGAGGACGGAGAGAAGGAGGGGGGGACGACGACGACGACGACGACGACGACGACGACGACGACGACGACGACGACCACCACCACCACCACCACCACCACCACGACCACGACCACGACCACGACCACGACCACGACCACGACCACGGCCACGACCACGACCACGACCACGACCACGACCACGACGACCACGACCACGATGACGACGACGACCATGACCATGACCACGACCACGACAACGACCACGACCACGACCACGACCACGATCAAGACCAAGACCACGACGACGACCACGACCACGAGCACGACCACGACCACCACCGCGACCACGACCACGACCACAAGCACACGACCACGACCACCACCACGGCAACGGCCACGACCACGACCACGACCACGACGACCCCGACCACGACCACGACGATGACCACCGGCACCGCGAGAACGACGACGACGGTCGCGACGCCGATCAGGGGGAGGAGTAGAAGGAATAAGAGGGAGGAGCAGGAAAGAGGAACGGGGAGGGAGGGGGAGGGGGCACGGGAGGGGAGACCACCAGGACGAAAAGGGTGCGCAGGGGAGATGGAGGAGGTGGCCCAGAAAAGCCTCAGAACCGCCAAACCCGAGGGCGGGGCGGAGGGACGAGGGACGGCGGAGGAGGAGGAGGTCGAGGAGGAGGAGGAGGTCGAGGAGGAGGAGGAGGAGGTGGAGGAGGACAAGGAGGAGGAGGAGGAGGAGGACCAGGAGGAGGAGGAGGAGGAGGAGGAGGAGGAGGACCAGGAGGAGGAAGAGGAGGAGGAGGAGGAGTAGGAGGAGGAGGAGGAGGAGGAGGAGGAGGAGTAGGAGGAGGGAGCCACGGGCTGAGGAGGGGCGGGACCTTCGTCTCGTCGGTCGCCCCCGCCGCTCGTGGCCGCGCGCAGCGCGCCATCGGCGCCGCAGCCGCGGCGGCGCAGAGCCGCCACGCCCCGAGAGGGCGAGCCCGCCTGGCACAGGCGCCAGCGGGAGAAGAGGGCCAACGCCAGGACCCTCTTCCGCGTGCTGGACGCGGCGCACATCCTCAGCAGCCACCACAGCGCGCAGCAGCCACAGTACCAGCAGCAGCAGCAGCAGCAGCCGCAGTACCAGCAGCAGCCCCAGCGCCAGCAGCAGCACCAGCGCAGGCGCAGCAGCAGCGAGAAGGCTACGAGGGCGCAGCAGCAGCACCAGCGCCAGCAGCGCTCCAAGTCAGTCGACAGAGACTCATGGACTGGAGACGTTGGCGCCATTGGAGGGCGACCCTGGGTATGGGCCCGAGGTGACAACCAGCATTACCAACGCCAGCACAACGGATACCAGCAGCACAACGCACAGAGGCAGCAGCACAGCCAGCAGCAGCAGCAGCAGCAGCAGCCTCACACCCACAAACACCAACAACAGCCAGCCCATTACCAGCACCAGCAAAAGCAACCACAGCACCAGCAGCGAAGCGACAGCGCCCAGCACTGGAAGGACAGGGCACCTTGGAGGAGCACTTCAGCCAGAAGGAGGAGCAGCAGGCGCAGAAGGAAGGACCAGCAGGACACGCCAGCTGCAGTCCACATCGGCAACTTCCAGTACAGCCTGCAGCAGAAGGCGGTCCTGGACAGCATCACGCCTGTCTCCTTCGCCGTGGCGATGAAGCATGAGAGCTGGTCCGCCCCACCCGACGACGAGGAGATGCGCTACGTGTGGTACAAGACGAAGTGCCACAGGCTGGGCCGCCTCGCCGAGAACATTGCTGGCGCCAGGTTGGCGGGTTTGTGCACGTCGAGCCTCGAGCAGGAAGCAGCGACCACTGCCACGAACATCTCCTTCGTCCTGCCCCACAAAGAGCGCATGAAGCAGCTCAGGGCTACACTGGAAAAGCTGGACGAGGAGCACACCGAGATGGAGAAGCGGCTCAACATGATGCTCGACCAGGAGGCGGCGGCCGCCCGAACCATCAAGGTCTACAAGACCCTGCTGAGGGAAACCAGAGACCAGATGGCCAAGGCAGCGGGTGTGAAGGAGGAATCGTCGGAGGAGGAGGGGTGCGAGGACCGCACCAGAGGACGCACGCCACACCCAGCTGCGAGGAGGAAGCGCGACTCAGCTGCAGCACCAGTTGCACCAGCCGCAGCTCAGCCAGTCAGAGCAGCAGCTTCCTCCTCAGGAGCAGCAGCAACAGCACCAGCAGCCCCAGCACGGCATGAATCACGACGTAATGGCGGCAAAGACGAAGAGGAACAAAGTTCTGGAGGACAAGTTCGGCTACCGGCAGGAAAGACCAGCGCCGACAACAAGGACGAGATCAAAGACGCCATCAGGAAGCTGACCGAGAGGCTCGACTTGCAGCAGAGAAGGGAACAGCAGCAAAGCGACATGCTGGCGCAGGCAGAGCTTAAGCACAAGAGCGAGTTGAAGGCTTGCGAGCAGACCATGGCGCAAAAGATGATCCGTACGACAGAAGCTCAGCTGGCCAAGCAGCAGGAGTGGCACACATGGGAGGTCAACGCGCTCAAGAGACATCACAACGCCAAGCTGGAGGAGAAGGAAGCGAAAGCAGACGAGGCGCAGAGAGGCAGCCAGAGGACACAGGAGGAGAGGGCCAAAGGGATGCTCGTGGACTTGCAAAAGCACCTCGAGTTGGAAAAGAAGATGTTACGCGAGGAGATGCAGAAGGAAGACCAGAGAAGAGCAGCCATCTACACGCAGCAGGTCGAGAAGGCCAGGCAGGAGGAGCAGGCGGTACGACAGATGGCGGCTCAGGAGGCCCAGTGGCACAAGACGGCGCAGGAGCACAATGAAAAGGCGATGCAGGAGATGGCGGAGGCTGAGTACCAGGAGCGATGCGCTCGGCGCAGCGCTCACAAGGAAGAGAAGCAGCAGATCGTAGTGGCTTACCAGCGGATGGCCTACGAGCACCAGGAAGAGGCCAACAGGCGTGAAGCGATGCGGGTCATCCTGAACCTGGAGCACTCAGCCATCCAGGCGAAGGCTCACGAGATGCAGTACGAGCAGGAAAGGTACTTGGAGCGCGTCGGGGAGCATCAGGAAGCGGAGGACAAAGCTAGAAGGATGGAGGAGGTGGCACTGCAGCGCCAAGCAGCAGCCACGAGCGAGCTCCAGGTAGTACAACACCAGATGAGGTTGGAGAACCACGCGATTCAGCAGTACCACAGCACTCTGCATCACGAGCACCAGCAGGAGATGCAGGCCGCGATGCGGCATCACGCCCACATCCAGCACATGAACGACATACAGAGGCAGCAGCAACTACAAGACCTCCAACGTGAGCATGATCGGCAGACAGCAGGACTCCAGAACGCTCTACGGGACGCCTGGGGTGCAGGAGGACAGGTGGATGAGGACCTGCTAATCGACATGACGGACGACCTCATGGAGGATCCAGCCACGACTGAGCGTGACCAAGTCATGGCGGAGCAGGAGGACAAGTACCAGAGAGAGCAACCGGAGGCAGACCTACTCCGTCTCCTACCTAGTCAGTACGAGCCCCCACATCCCGAGCTACCGTCGTACCTCGAGGAGCTGGCCATGGTGGGACCAGGAGAGAGGCCACACAAATCGTCGAGGCCGACGACAGAGGAGTCGAGCCTCTCGCTGTTCGGCGACTTCAGCTTTCAGGACCTGAGTTTCGTGCCGAGGCCACCTGCTGAAGAGCTCCCGCCGCCACCATTACCACCGCAGCAGCGCCCGCCCATCGAGGAGCACGCCAGCTGCGACCCATTCCTTCACTTGGCCAACCTGGGGCTGGGAGAAGGAGAAAGGGTCGCTACCGAGGAGGCTAGGGAGGAGGGGCTGCTCGGCGTGCGGGCAAACAGTGACTGCATCCCAATCGGGGAATCCGACGACGCTGACCTGCAGGAGGAAGAGCCGAAGATGGGCCAAGACCTACGTGAGGAGAAGGAGGACGAAGCTCCGACGGACCTCGCCTCACTCTCACCAACGCTAGCAGCCGACTCGCCCATCCCGACGGAGCAGCCCACGCCTAGGCCCGCCATCTTCCCACCCGTCACGCCCTTCACGCCAAACAAGAGCCCACAACAGCAGCCACAGCCAGCCAGAACACCCATGACGACCCTGTTCATCGACCTCAGCCTCGACGAGGAGGCCTGTCCCAGCACCCCCCCACGTCTGCCGATTGAGGACATCACGCCCACCGAGCCACACGAGCCACGGCTGCCACCTCCGCGCTTCCACATGGGCACACCAAACAGGACGAACTCAGCACCACCTTGCAGAGGCAACCTGAAGCAGCCAAGAGAGCCCAGGAGAGCGAGGAGCCAGCCTAAAAAGGTCAGGATCTGCGGCGCGGACGACGGCTTCGCGGACCCAGGCGACAGAGTGGCATCCTTCATTGAGAGCGGTGAAAGCGACCTCGACGGGGGTCGATCGTCAAAAAACTGAGAGGGAGTACGCAGGCTGGGGGGCAACTGGCCCAGACCTGCGTCCAGCCAACCACACCAGAAGACCACGGGGATATGGGGCCCAGACTCAGAGACCCGTGCGGTGATGAGCCTACGCCCAGCCCCTCCCACCCACGGCCCCTGGCCGGCCGCACACAATCGCACATAGCTACGCCCACGCCGATGCGAGCCTTGGGGACGACGCATCCGCTTCAGACCATCAGCGCTCCACTAGGGAGCCTCGACCCAAAAGACGCAGCAGACGAACCATCTGCACTACCAGCTCTCTAGACGCCGCACCTGTGGGCAAGGGTGGGGACCACCCACAGGAAGGCGACGACAAGCACGAGCGCTCCAAGCGCGGACCTGAGCGACTCCCTCAGGCCGCGACCTGTGGCTTACCTGGGAGTCTCCCCCAGGCCGACAGGGCGCACGCAGACAACCACTCCGACGGGGCGAGGCTGCAACAAGAGTGGGAGAGCTACTCGGGCAGCCAGCCACAGTACCAGCAGCGTGGACCAAGGCGACACCCCTTGGCCACGCCAGAGCCAACATCCCACTCCGCGGGAGCTGCGGCGGCCCGTGCGGCGCCGCAACCCAGGCTGCACAGCCACGCGAAGGCGGACCCAGGCAGCAGGTCGAGACTACCAGAGACACCCCCTCTGGAGGTCTCCCAGCGCCGGGCCCCCTGTGAGTATCCGACACTTGCAGCCGACGGAGCCTGGCCCTCGCGCCAACCTCCCACCACCAGCCATTTTGGCTCGCAAGAGAACTGCAAGACAAGCAGAAAGACCCCAAGGGGGCTGGCTAGTCCACCTGTGACAGCCAAATTCAATGCACATACGACGGCATCACGAAACAGCGAAGTGTTTCCCCCCGCACCTCATAAGCCTACCGATTGCGTACGACAACTCCAGCACGGGCCAATCCGTGCCGACGAGCTTGAGCAGCACCAAGACACATACCTTGACAGCAACGACAACAGACCAACACCAACAGAACCGCACCTCAACGACGCCACAGTGGTAGCAGCAGCCAGGAGAGCGGCGAAGCGCTGGAGGTTACGCAGACGGCTACCCAGGATGGAGACTACTTCAGGTCGCGACGTGACCTCGGCAAAAAACTCTTTCGACGCACTTGCCGACAACATCAGCAGCGACGACGAAGCATTGCCAGATCGTACTCAGCCTTACGAACCAGCACATCCAGCGGAGCACAACTGCGACCCACTTGCCCACCGCTCCAACGTTCCGACCAACAACACTGACCACCCGCCAGCTGCCCCGACTACATCCCAGGCTACGGACGACATTCAGGGGTGCCCGAGGCGGGACCCCAGCGGCAACGGCACGGCTACGCGCACTACTTGGAGACCAACGCTTCGGCCCCCTCCATCAGAGCAACCTCACAACGTAGTCGAGCCCGAGCAGCACAACACACCGACCAGGACCTGTCTACGTTGGCGCGCCAGCGCGGGGTCGCCTCACACTGCAAGGCCGCCGACGGGCGGACCTGCCCCCCCGAGGGCCGAGCAGCTGCGGGATGATTCCCCCTTGCAGGTGCGAAGGCGCGAGGGCATGCCTCCGACGGGAGGCTGGTCGAAGCCTTGCTCTCGCGTCAGCGATGTCGTGTTGGGGTGCCCAACCAGGTCCAGCGAGCACCAAGCCGCGCCAGCACCACCATCGGCTCCAGCCACGACCGCCCCACACAGCCCACCGCGAACAGCTAAGCGCTGGCAAACGCTCCCTGAGGCAGCAGTTGGCTCCCACCACGGCTCGAGCGCCACAGGCCACGCCGACGCCCCTGA
The DNA here is from genome assembly GCA_963575745.1 of Prorocentrum cordatum. Taxonomy (NCBI): domain Eukaryota; class Dinophyceae; order Prorocentrales; family Prorocentraceae; genus Prorocentrum; species Prorocentrum cordatum. The sequence goes on along the minus strand of CAUYUJ010014767.1, from coordinate 193,120 downwards.
CGGCAAACCTCATCGTCTACGCGACAGCATGCTCCACGCCCAATCACACGAGCCCCTGTTCAGTCAGGCCGTGCGGGCTGGATCGGACAACTTGAACTTCGATGAGGAGCGCCGTCAAGTACCACCGACACCTTGGGGGAGGAGCGCGCCGCGGGTGGACCCCGCACCCTGCATCCCAGCTGCCCACGTGGAGCCTGCACAGACACCTCCAGCTTGCGCTACGAAGCCCAGACAACACCAGCAGTCCCAGCAAGACGGACAACCTCGACGCGCAACGCCCCCCTTTAAGTGCTACCGCGGCACTCACTGCTACCCGACTGGACTGCAGTACCATTCCACCTCCGCACCATACCGCCGAACAACCACAGCAATGCACCCCTTCCGCATCCCACCCAAGTGCAGCATAACTGCCGACAGAACGCAAGACAACTACTGAACCAACGATGACTGCGATCACAGCGACGACTACCTGCGATGCGAGCGCAGGAGGCGACGTCGAAGAAGAACCAGACCAGCAACGCACAGACGAATAGACGATACCGAACTGCGCAGCAGCACCAGCAGCACCCAACGACGCCATGCCAATATTGGAACACCACAGTTTCTACCGCGGCAGTTCCAACAACACGTCCAGAAGCTCACATGGCACCACGACCTCGAGGACCACGACCTGCACGAGCACACAAGGCTGGCGGTAAGGCAATTTGCGCCCCCGAGACCCTCGGCCTCTGTGAAGCGGCACTACTACTTCACCGACGCTTCCTACCACGCCAAGGCGCCAGGCACATCGGCATGGGCGGTGGTCCACTTGAGGGAAGACGACCGGGGCATCGCCTACTACAGACACATGTATTCCAACCACGCCCTGTCAGTCAGCGAGGAGATGGCCAACAACAGCACTTCCAGTACTAGCCCCGAACTGGGAGCTTTGCTCTGGGCTGGTATCGCATGTATCCAGGAGGACGACGCGCATGAGATCGTTATCATCGGCGACAACACCGCAGCTCTGGGCGCAGCAGCAGGAACATCGAGGATTAGATCGAGTAGGAACCGCCCGCTAGCAAGGTTCACACGAATACTATTCCAGCAGCTCCAACTCACCAAGGCCATCAGCTTCGAACATACACATGCTCACCGAGACGCACCCTGGAACGAAGCAGCAGATATTTTGTCAAAATATGCAGCACTCCAACCGGCACCACCACCGCCAGCTGAAGAACTAGTTAACATCGTACAGTACAACAGCACGCTCGAATGGGCCTGGATGGACAACCCAGCCTGCAGGGACCTACATGCGTACCCAACCTGGGCGCACGGACAGCTCGAGGAGCACGCCGCACCACAGACTGCGGAAGCAGACCACATCCCCGACCTCACCGTGGATAGCTACAACAAGGGCATACTGAAGCTCAACATCGTGCAGTACAATGCCCAGTCCATGGTAGGCGACTTTACCTCCACAGACCTGCACCTGGACATATCCAGCAAAGGAGCTCTGGTCAGAGCCCAGCTCCTGGACCTGAAGGTACATGTCGCCGGGCTGCATGAGACACGCTGTAAGGAGGCCATATGGACGGGACAAGGATTTATCAACATCCAGAGCGACGCGCAGGACGGCAACTGGGGCTGCGCACTACTCCTCAACGTCGAGATCCCGTACGGACAGCTCAAAGGGAAGGACCTGTACTTCAAACAGTCCCAGCTCACAAGATTGCACCCTTCTGCCAGGATGCTGTTTGTACGCGTACATACCCCCTTGTTCCACCACGTCATCGCCGTTGCCTACGCCCCGTACCAGAAGGCCAAGGACATCAGTGGGTGGTGGGAACACTTCAGAGAGCTGTGCGACACATGGAAGCCAGAGATCGTGCTCATCGACGCGAACGCCAAGCTAGGACACAAAGATGGAGAGGACTCGCTGTGGCTGGGCCAGAAGGGTCCTAATCAGTCGGCCGACAAGAACGGACACGAACTCCATGAGACGGTCGCCAACGGTCACCTGCACGTCGTCAACGCCTACTACGGGGACAGCGACGACTACACCTACCACAAGGATGGGGTCTCCAACCGCATCGACTACGTCGCCATGGCTCCCTGCCTATTCAAGTGCGCGGCAGCCTGCACAGTGCTGAAGGATTTCCAGAAGCCAGGCGCCAAGAAGAGGAACGAGCACAGCAAGCGGAGGAACAGCGGCGCCCAGAACAGCTTCGACTCGACCACTGATCACCTGCCAGTGCTTGTAGAAGTCGTGGGTGACATTATCGGTCGCCACCGCAATCTGAAGAGCGCCACCCAGTTGGACACCAACAAGCTCAAGAACCCCGATTGCATCACCGCCTTCAAGCAGGACCTGAACAGCACCAGGCTACCACCATGGAGGGCCGACGTCAACGATCACTACCACGAGACAGCAGGGCTCATTGCCGACAAGACGAAGCAACACTTCGGACGGGACCCGCTCACACCTTGCAATGCCACAATCTCCGAGGCCAGCATGCGACTATTGCGACTACGCAGATACGCGGAAAGCTCCACGCGGACCTACACGAACAATGGAGACCCAGCACCACTAGAAGTATTCCGCAAGAAGCTCTGTTATGAGGCGCTGGCCTACGCCCACTTGGAAGACAGCTGGTTCAACTCCGTCGCAGCTCTTGCAGACGCCTGCCAGCTCAGTCGCACTACTGGCTGCCTTGGCATTGCGCACGACGCCGCAAGGTCCTTCATCGCCCACACTAAGGACACATTCAGGCACCAGCTTAACACCGACCGCAACCAGTACTTCCAGGACCTTGGTACCAAACTGGCAGACAGTAGAACAGCACGAGACGCCAGGTCCGAATGGCAGCTGACCAAGAAGATCCTGATTCACGGCGGCCGCAAACCAAAGTACGACAACGCGCTACCTACCATGCAGCACTCCGATGGCACCATCATTATGGGCACCCAGAGCGAGATCAGCCGCGCCACGCTCCAACATTTCGCCAACATCGAGTCTGCAGACATCAGGGACAAGTACGACCTCACGGACCGCTACAACAGCAGTCATACCGGCAGGACACCACCCGACGAGGTCTCGCCGCACCTGCTCATGACACTCAACGACCTTGTGGAGAGCTTCGCGGACGGCAAGAAGGGACGCGCAGGAGGACCTGACGGCAACCTCGACGACATCTTCAAACTTGCACCCGAGGAGACAGCCCGCCACTGGCATCCTGTCATCCTGAAGACGATCATGCGAGGCCGCGAACCAATCCAATTCAAGGCAGGCATCGCAGTAAAGCTTCACGAAGGCAGCGGCACGAGGTCTCTACTGGAGTACTACAGGTCGATCCTCCTCAACAACACGGTGGCCAAGCATTGCCACGAGTGGCTTCGCACAACGACGCTGCGGGTCTGCAGTTGTCTGCTCCGCGTCACCCAGCATGGCGGGATCCCGAAGAAGTCTGGCGCGTACTCCACCCACACCATCAAGGCGTTCTTCAGGATCTGCAAGCGCAAGCGCCTCAGCGCCGTCGGCATCCTGCTAGACCTCCGGCAGGCCTTCTACTCCGTCATCCGTGAGTTCGTCCCGGGGCGGGGGGGTGACAAGCCGTGGCTTCACAAGATTATGGCAGGCTGCGACCCACCAGAATGGCTCATGCCTGTCATCCAGCACTTGATCGCAGCCCCTGGCCACCTAGCGCTCAACGATGTCGACGAGAACCTCCGATTCCAGCTGGAAGAGGCACACGACACGACCTTCTTTCAAGTGCGCGGAGACGAACTGTGCGCGGAGAGCCGCAAAGGCACACGCCCAGGCAACGGACTGGCCGACCTCATCTTCAACATCAGCTTCGCGCACGCCCTGGGCCCGATGGAGCAGGAGTTGCATGCGGAAGGCTACTCCTTGCAGCTACCACCTTTGGGAGAGCAAGCCATTACCTCCACAGGCCACCTTCGAGACCACGAAGGGGCCCTACCAGAAGTATCCTTCATGGACGATGCGACCTTCCTGTGCGCACTCAGGGACAATACAAAGATCGTGAGCAATAGCTTCGACACACTGTCCATTATTGCGAGGAGACTCAAGATCTTCGGGCACGAGCTGCACCCCAAGAAGACCTGCAACAAATCGACGGACACGCCAAGCAGCACATCAAGGCGAAGATCTTCCAGACCAACCCTGTTACGCTGCACCGCGAGGAGGGCCAACCGCTGACCAGCATCGACGCTACCACAGCTGAAGTCACGACCCAGGGACTCACATTGGGCAACGTAGTAACAAGCGACGGCAGCGAAGGGCCAAACCTAATGCGACGCATCATCGATCACAGATCTGCGGAGGGCCCCCTGAAGAAATCCATCTACCGACTTCCGCACATCGACCTCAAAGCCAAGATGCAGTACCTCACGGCACTGGCGCAGAGCAAGTTGACCTACGACTGCGAAATATGGGGGACATTGACAGTACAAAAGAAGCATATGCTGCAGAGCCGTCATATGGCGAGTCTCCGAGCTGCGGCACGACAACAGCGACCTGGGGGCGGGACACCTGCACACCCTGGACGACGAGATCTACCTACTCTGCGATGAAGTCCCGCTCCACATGTCCCTGCGACGACGCCGTCTGCTGCACTTCATCAGAATGCTGCATGCGGATACGCCATTCCTCCACCGACTCATCGACGAGCTTTGGGCGGACAGCAAGGCCTGGAACGCGCTTATCGTCGAAGACCTGGATTGGATCAAACGCTTCCTGCTGGACGACGAGGACCCTGGCAGCGACATCAGGGATTTTGTACGATGGGTACGAGCACAACACGAGCATTCCGCACAAGCCATGGTCACGCGCGCCTGGCTTAGGTACAAGTCCTGGCAGCACGACGTATACCGACATCGGCTCTGGCAACGACAGCTACATCGGCTCGCGCAAGACTTCGGACTCACCACTCCCAACTTTGACGGACGACCACCTACACAACACAGCGGTTACATCTGCTACGAGTGCGGCAAGGTCCTGAAAACACGAGGAGCCTGGAAGCGCCACCGCACCATGGAGCACATCGGCTTTGACCTTCCTGAACTACTCGCCCGTTCGACAACATGCCCTGGGTGCGGGGAGGACTTCATGACGCGCTCGCGCATACTCAAGCACCTGAGAAGATGCCCCAGGTGCCTCGCAGTTCTCCAAGCAATTGAAGTCCCAATGGATCTACAGGAGGCAGCCGATCGACGCGATGAAGAACGCGAAGCGGTGGCGACGAGAAAAACGATGGGCCACGCAGCCACTAAGGCGCTAGTGCCTGCGCAGCAGATCATCCACATCAAGCTCGCCGACCACATCGACCAACACCAGCTCCAGCTCTCGCCTGCGCCGCCCGCAGCAGTGACTCTTCAAGCGGAGACGCCATCAACAAGGATCTTTGCACCGCGCAGGCCCATGGTCACCACGACCATGTTCTTGCTACACCTCTTCTCTGGAAGACGCCGAGTGGAGGATTTCCAGCACCATTTCGAGATGCACATTCGGGAATGCAATTTGATAGCGTTATCAATCGGTGTACAGATCGACCCAGACAAAGGCGACCTGACCAAGCCAGACGCGATTGCCTTTTGGTGTGCGGCGATACGTCAGGGCAAAATCTTTGGCATCGTAGCCGGCCCTCCGTGCGAGACGCGGTGCTCGGCACGTTGGCGCGCCACTGAAGGCAACGCCCCACGCCCACTACGCACCCACGACTTCCCCTGGGGCATACAAGCAGCCAACCAAACGGAACTCCAGCAGCTAGCACTGGCCAACGAACTCTACAGGACAGCCTTACTGCTCATCACCACGGGTTTGCAGTACAACGTTTCTGCGATACTCGAACATCCAGCCCCAGCTACCTGGCGTCCTCAAGCGCCGAGTAGCTGGCATCGAGCGGAGACTCTGTGGCTGTTGGAGCAGACGAATGTCCAGCTACACTACATCGACCAGTGCCAGTTTGGGCAGGCCGCGCGAAAGCCAACGTGTCTGCTGGCGGCACACCTCAGTGAACTCACGCAAGAGCTCGGAGCAGTGCCCGCTGGTCAACTGTGCCGACATCGTGGACACGACCGCGCTTACGGACGCGACGGGCAGGGCGGCTGGAGGACCGCCCCTCTCAAAGAATATCCTGCGAGGTTGTGCAAGGCAATGGCAGCCCTCGCAGCCCACTGGGGGCAGCTCGCAGACGACGAAGCACTGTGGGCCAAGACAGACGAGTACTACCACAGCTTCTACGCGCCACTGGACCATTACACAGAGCCAGAACAGCTGGGGCACGACTGTCACAGGGCTTGGGGCAGCCACCGCCGCTAGCAGCAACTCACCCCCCCACCCGACCATGCCCCATTCTGGCCTCCCACCCCGCCTTGTGCCTTGCCGACATGCCTCACCGACCAGCACAAGACCAGTACCATAAGTTTCGAGCACCACAGATTCGCGCAGCACTACGTCGACCAGCACGACTGGGTCGAGCACCACAGGTTCGGGCCCACAGGTTCAGGCAGTATCACGTTGTCCTGCACAACTGAGTCGTGAGTGGACTACTATTTTGCAGTATTACAGATTTTGCAGTACGACCAGTGAACTGAGTGGATATACTATTTTGCAATATTTTACCGACTGAGTGATGGAGGGACTGCGTATTTTACTGACTTTACTGTCTGAGTATTTTGCGTGACCAGCACGACTGAGTGAATATTCGAGCATGGGTTTTCGTGGACTTCGATGGCTTGCCATTCTCGAGGGGGGGGACCCGTAGCGCCCATACGGGTGGGCACGATCCCTCAAAGGCGACGGAGCGTGCCTCCCCTCGAGTATTTTTATTGGTTCGATTATGCATTTGTTCTGGTAATGATTCTGATGCGAGTATTTATCCTCTCTGGGCAAAAGATTGCAAAGCGTCAAGTCTATCATTGTATGGTATGTTGTTGTTTCTTGGCAGACGACCAGCAAGAATGATTCGAGCACCACAGGCTTGTGCACCATAGAGTCCAGCAGTGCAAGCAGTGCTACGTTGACCAGCACGACGGAGCCGAGTACCATAGGTCCGTGTACCACGGAGCCAAGCACTACCATGCTGACCAGTATGACTGTGCCGAACACCACAGGCGCGGGCGCCACAGAGTCAAGCACGGCCACTTGTACCAGCACGACTATGTCGAGTACCACAGGTTCGAGCACGACCATGTCGAGTACCATAGGGCTGTCCGCGGCGAAGACGTCCTCGACGACAAGCACTAAGGCGTCAGGACTCAAGTCCTGAGGAAACCCCGAATGCGTTGGAACACCTCAGGCAACGTCGCCAAGTTTTGCATGAGGCGTTAGGACGCAAGTCCTGGGGAAGCCCCGAATGCGTGGGAACACCCCAGGCACAAGTCGCTACGTTTTGCTGTATGGACTCAGGCAGCGATCGTACGTATACAACTCAGTGGTTACCAGCAGGCCAGACGGTATTCGACCTCTACGACCATGCTGCACCACCGATCGACCACCACTCGCAACCCTTGTATGGCCCACCACACCTCTTTACAAGTCAACGCTGCCCTGGTGAGGCATGGATCAAACTTCGAGACGGGCTCGAAGGGTGGGGGGGCAGGACGAGTACTACCCGCGCCTACCAGGGGGGATGGTGAGGGGCAGGGGGGGGTAGGACGTCCACTACCTGCGCCCCCGCGGTCCGCCCTAGCTCGCCACCCCCACCATCTCCATGGCGGAGGAGGAGCTACCCGAGCGCCCAATAGGCGAAGCGCAGGGCAGCCGAGACATCCCACACCGACAGAAGTATGCACCAGGCCTGGGGTTCGCCCCCACCGAGGGCACTGTGACCCCTAGCCATAGCGGGACGAGGTGGGGCCGCCACGAACCCCACTTGAAGTCGGTGCATGGAGGCCTCATGAGTGCGCCCACGACCCATACCACAACACCAGCAACAAGCCGACCTCCCAACGACCCACCAACCAGCACGCACGACAAGCAACTACAAGGGCTGGGGATCCCCCCAACCGACCATCCACTCCACCACCACCACCCGCCATCAACCTCGACCAGCACGGCTGAGTCGAGTACCACAGGATCGAGGACCACCGAGTCAAGCACTACCACATCAACCAACGCGACTGGGTCGAGTACCACAGGCTTGGCACCACAGTTTCATGCAGTACTACGACGACCATCATGATTGAGTCGAGTACCACAGCTCGTGAACCACGGAGCCAAGCCGTACCACGTTGACCAGCACGTCTGTAGCGAGCAGCACAGTTTCGAGCACCGCAGAGTCAAGCAGTACCACTTGACCAGCACGACTGGGTCGAGTACCACAGGTTCGCGCACTACAGAGTCAAGCAGTACCACAGGTTCGAGAACTACAGAGTCCAGCAGAGTGAAGAAGGGGCAGCCTGCCCCGCGACGCGGGATACACAGCGCAGGGCGCCGAAGGGTGTATCCCCGTCGCCCTCGCGTGGCATGCGAGGGGCCGAGGCCAGCCGGCCAGTGTCGGCAGGAGCTGGAAAGAGCGGCCGCCAGTGCAGGCCAGCTGGAGCCCACGAGCGGCTCGGCGAGCCTCCACAGCGCGCGGCGCCGAAGGGTGGAGGTCGCCAAGGCGGGGGGCAGCCTGTCCCTAGGAGCCGCCCTCCACGGCGGCTGGGCTCAGCGCTCCGCGCCGAAGGGAACCCAGCCGCCGCCGTGCGGCCGGCGGCCCACGAAGAGGCCGACGGCCTGGCCGCGCGCCGTGCCGTGCTGCCTGACGCCCGCGGGCGCGGGCGCGGGCGGCGCCCGCCCAAGGGCCCTGTCGAGCCTCCTTTTTTTTTTGAAAAACCCGGCCCCTCTCCCCTCCTCCGAGGTATTCATTGGTCCCTGGTCCTCTCTCTTCCTCGGGGTCGGGTTCCCGGGGCCGCCGTCTGAGTGCCCGCACGGCCCTCGTGGGCTGCTGCGGCGCGCTCCGCGACGCGGGCGCATGAGAAGACGCTGGCTGAGCGAGAAACGGCAGAAACGGCAGTAGGAGGAGGAGGAGGAGGAGGAGGAGGAGGAGGAGGAGGAGAGGAGGAGGAGGAGGAGGAGGAGGAGGAGGAGGAGGAGGAGGGCCAGGGAGCGCCTGCTGGCCCCACTCGTTGGGCAGCTTCGGCATGGTGACCTCGGGGACGGTGGGGGGGCGCCGGCGGGAGCAGCGGGTTAGGGAGCCCACGGAGGACGTGCGCGCCCAGCTGCAGTCGGGGCGTTGACCTAAGGAACCCTAAATAAAGTAAGGAACGGGGCCCTTTCTCCTCCTCCTCCTCCTCCTCCTCCTCCTCCTCCTCCTCGCGCTGTGAAGACGACACGGCGGGAGGCTTTCAACCATTTTCGGCCTCTGGGGGCCCTTCCCGGGCCTCGGGGCCAGGACGAGGAGGCGTCTGCTCCAGAGCGTCGAGTACAGTCGGGGCGTGGACCTAAGGAACCCTAAACAAGACCGGGGCCCCTTCCTCCCATAAGTTGAACTTCGATTTCCCGTGGAAAGCCTCGGGAAAAGCAAAGGCAAACTGTCGAACAATCAAGGGACACCGAGCCCCTCCCCAACGAAAAGGGTTCCTTCTTCAGGGCCCCGGCTCTATATACATGAACACGGTCCCTCGATCTGCGAGACTGGCCGCGTCGTACGACTGTTTGCGCAACGCGTGCTCTCGAAACTGGCGTGGATTCGTGTGCGTGTACGTCCTTCATTCGCTCCTGAGCGGAGGGTCCAGGAGGCGGCCAGGGCTCGCGGGGGGCGGGGAGGGCTTCGGGATATGTCTGCTCGCATTCCTGTTCACAGTACTGCGAGATGCACTACTGCTCGCCTTCTTGTGTGCGTTTTCCTTGGTATTCGTGTTATTGAAACACTTACCATCATGATTATTAGTATGTTCTTGGGTACGCCTCTAGCCACACCGCGGCAGGACTCCATACAAACGTGAAAATAACTACCTGCCAGACCACCCCAACCTAACCCGGAGACCCAAATTTCGGGTTAGGGGGGGTGCGGGTTCCAGATGTGGTTTTCCAATGTTCCCCGGCGCCTCCCACCACTGGGAATTGGAGGCAAATTGGGGCCTCCAGGTTGGATTTGAGTGGTCTGGTGGGTGGTGAAAAATTGCGCTGAACCCTGCTGTGCTTTGCCGTGAAACTCCGATGGATCAGCCCGGATGTCGAAACAACTGCGTGCTCTAAGGCCATGCCTTCTGCTGAGAAAGATGAAACAGGCGGATCGATTGCCTCCCTCCTCGCTTTCGTTAGCCCCCCTCCCGTCGTTTGTGTGTACGTGTCCTGTCTCGGGCACTGAGTGAGCTCTGGACTGGTGCGTGCAACGTGCCACCTGGTGGAGGAGACGAGGGATGAAGGAGGGACATAGGGAGACGGACGGACGCACGCTCGCGTGCGCACCAGAGCGAAATCCACCTACGTAGGGACGGAGAAGAGGGGGCGCCGTAGCGCCAAGCATGTAAGCTGACTGGGAAATTCACCAGCTCTGCAAAATGAGCGCAAGGCAAAATGGATGTGGGAGGCAGCGGGACGGGAAGTAGACCAGGACAGTGAAAGGCATCACGCATAAAGAGAGAGAGAGAGAAGGACGAGGGGAGAGAGGTTTCAGGGTGGCCCAGCAGGGTCCCAAACCCGACGCCACCCTGGCGCTGGCCCAGGACTGCCCTTGACTGCCCCAGGACGGCAGAGACCTGCCACGGAGAAAGAGAGGCGCTCGAGACGGGCCTGGGCCCGAGGAGCCACCCCCCCCCGACGGCCGCCACGAGCCCGTCAGCAAGCCAAGAGACAGCAAGAGTGGGGGTGCGGCGGCAGAGGATTGGGGGGCCAGCTGAGGCTCACGGGGGGAAACATCGAGCTTCATTCAGCGACACCGCGCCGAAAGACTGGCGGATAGGCCCGGTAATGAAACCGCACGATCCTGGGCGGGGTGGGCTGTCGGGCCCCTATATCGGCAATGGATGCGCGAGTGGGGGTCGACGCTTCCCACCCGGATGAAGTCCCACCCCTGTCGATGCCCCTGGAGGATGCTCTCTGGTCGCCCGCTGGGCTGGCCACTGGCACGTGGGCAGGACAGGCTGCCCCCCAACATAAACGATGACCGTGGACTGGTAGCCGCCCTCCACGGTGTGCGTCTCGTACATCACGTCTCCTTTCTCCATGACGCGCCGCATGATCTTCGAGCACGTGGAGTTAAGCTCGCTCTTGGCGCTGGTCGCCGGGTTCCCCTCGTGGCGCGGCCAGGGGAGGAGGGAGAGCGACGGGGAAGTGCGAGGAGGGCGAGGAAGGCGGGAGGGCGAGGAGCGCGAGAAGGGGCGAGGAGGGCGAAACGGACAACAGATGTGGTCCAGGGAGGAGGAGGGGCCGACACGCGATGCATACAGGGTGCGGGGGAAACTGGGGAGGACGAGGTGGACGACGACGACGACGACGACGACGACCACGACGACGACCACGAAGACGACGACGACGACGACCACGACGACGACCACGACGACGACGACGACGACCACGACTACGACCACGAAGACGACGACGACGACGAGTACGACGACGACGACGACGACGACGACCACGACGACCACGACGACGACGACGACGACGACGACGACCACGACGACGGCGAGGTGGAGGAACAGGGCCAGAAGAAGGAGATAGGAGAAGGAGGAGGCGGCGGAGGCGGGAAGGGAGGAAAAACACCGACATGGGATGGCCAATGAAACAAAACATCAGGCTACACGAAATCACATCTGGCCAAGCTAAAACCAGATATCCGCCTCCTTCACCCTCCCTCTTCCCTCCTCTCCTCCCTCTTCCCTCCTCCCAACTCCTTCCTCCTCTTCCTCCTCCTCCTCCTCCTCCTCCGCCTCATCATCATCATCATCATCATCATCATCATCATCATCATCATCATCATCATCATCATCATCATCATCATCATCATCATCATCTGCAGCAGCAGCAGCATCAGCAGCAGCAGCATCAGCATCAGCATCATCATCATCATCATCATCACCACCACCACCACCACCACCATCATCATCATCATCATCATCGTCATCGTCATCGGCATCATCATCATCATCGTCATCATCAGCATCAGAATCATCATCATCAACAACATCATCATCATCGTCATCATCATCATCACCACCAGCAGCAGCAGCATCATCAGCATCATCATCCATCAATCATCAGCAGCATCGGCAGCATCATCATCATCATCGTCATCATCATCATCATCATACAGCAGCATCATCATCATCATCGCAGCATCATCAGCAGCATCATCATCATCATCGTCATCATCAGCATCAGCATCAGCATCAGCAGCATCATCAGCATCATCATCATCACCATCACCATCATCAGCATCAGCAGCAGCAGCATCGT
>CAUYUJ010014767.1:173232-178232 GCA_963575745.1 Prorocentrum cordatum | reverse complement strand
AACATCATCATAATCATCATCATCGTCATCATCATCATCATCAGCAGCATCATCATCATCAGCATCATCACCACCATCAGCATCATCATCAGCATCATCATCAGCATCAGCATCATCAGCATCATCATCATCAGCAGCATCAGCATCAGCAGTTGCAGCATCAGCAGCCGCATCATCATCATCATCACCATCATCAGCATCATCATCATCAACCTCATCATCATCATCATCATCATCATCATCATCATCACCATCATCATCATCATCATCATCATCATTATCATCATCATCGACATCATCATCATCGTCATCATCAGCATCAGAATCGGCATCCGCATCAGCATCAGCATCATCGTCATCATCATCATCAGCATCAGCATCAGCATCAGCATCATCATCAGCAGCCGCATCATCATCATCATCATCATCATCGTCATCATCATCATCATCATCACCATCATCATCACCATCATCATCATCATCATCATCATCATCCTCGTCCCCCTCCTCCTCCTCATCATCATCCTCCTCCTCCCTCCTCCTCCCCTTCCTCCTCCTCCTCCTCCTCCTGCCCGCGCCTCAGCATGTCCGCAGCGGTTAAGCCTCAAGCCCAAGCCAAAGAGTGTTTCCTATGTTCACGGTAGCCGAGCCGAAATAACAAGGAACGATCAAGCGATCTACGAGCGAAACAAATCACGATCGAAACACATCACGCGTGAAGCATGGCAAAAAGAATGATACAAGCGAAACTTCCCGGGAAAAACGTCAAAACGTTGCCTGGTGAAAATGCTGATTGGTCGCCTCAGTATGGAAGCGATGCAGGCGCAGTGAGCAGCAAAATGCTGGAATTCATGGAACTCGTAAGAACGAAACTGGAGGAAATAAAACTGTCAATAGTGACCACCTCTGTGACACAACATGCAATTGGCATTGCTTACATGTTGCTTGGCCCTGTCAAGAGGGAAATGGCGAAGGTGTATCGATTTGATCCTGAACTACGATTGTTCCGAAAGTTTGCACATGTTGGTGAAACTCGCTGAGTCCGACGCTTCTGTGCAGCAGAATGATGACCTGGCCCAGCGGTTATCCAAACGATTCCTGAGCCCATGAACTGACATTCTGAATTCAATATGGAAAAATATGAGACGTATGAAGATCTCAAACGGAAGATGATAGGAAACAACTTGGAAAAAACAAACAAAAAAAAAAAACAAAAAAAAAAGAACAGGAGCCGATTCCAGAACCAGGCCCGTGGAGGTCGACCCGTTCAATACATGTCTTGGCCGAGGGATAACTTTTAAAGGCGACAAAAAAAAAGATAGATAAAGAAAACAGCAGGGGTAAGGGAAACGGAGGCAAGCTCACAGGTGCTAGCAGCAGCCAGTCAGGCAGGCCAAAAGGTGGCAATAGAACATGCAAAACGAGATGCGGTTCTGGAAAAGGCTGCGAAGATGAAAAATGATCCAACTCACAGATATGGAACCACGCAAACCAGCAGAGGTGGAGACAGCAAAAGTGGTGTGCTACTCGTCGTGCGAAAATGAAAAATGGTCCAACTCACAGATATGGAACCACGCAAACCAGCATAGGTGGAGACAGCAAAAGTGGTGTGCTATTCGTCGTGCGAAAAAAGCACAACCGCTGAATGCCGATTCAACTCGCAAGGAAAACGCTGCGCAAAAAAAAGTCGGCAAGGGTGCTCATTCAAACGAAGCCGACGGGTACGAAAACTGTGAAAACGGATGGGGTGGGCACACAATACATGGCCGCGAGAAAGTCAGGAGAAACTGGGCCATGAGCAACTGGCAAAATTCAGCTCCATGGTCCCATACATGTTCTCGTCGTTGGGGGATGCCCACAACGGGCAAAGTGGATTACACAAATAATTCGCGCCAAGAATCTCTGTGGCAACGCATGCAATTGAAACGAGCCAAACGGAATCGTTCGACATTGCCCAAACGCCCAAGAAAAGAAAACGGAAACAAAACGGAGCTTCGGAAGCGATCACGATTGAAAACAAGATGGTTGGAGACGAGCCTTTTGTTTGGACACGGATGCACCGCGCAATATCGCCACACCTTTTGCTCCCAGGTGGAGCCGGCGGAATCCCAGGACCGAGCCAGAGATGCCGACTGACAGGTTCCACATTTTGTATTCAGGCACGTCTAACCACGCGCGCAGTAAAGATTTCGCCCCTCAAATCAAAATGGTCCTTAGCAGTGGCGCAAATTGCATAATAGCCTCAGGACAAGATCTCCCACGGATAGGGTAAAAGGACACCACTTTCATGTTGATTGGTTCGAAAGCAAAATCTGCTTAAGTGGCGTTGCGGTTCGGTGCGTTTGACAAAGCATCCTCAGCACTTATCAGAGTCGGTTGGCAAGACAGAAAACGTATCGTTGCATTTCAGCGGAAATTCGATCGCTGTTTGTCGGAATTTGCTATGTCACGGGCTCCCAGACACGACGTTGTGCATCCGGGTTTTCGTAGTTTCCGGCTGGACTGTTTTGGACCCACTGGGGCGGTTGTGCCTGACCCGGCGACGACGACGACGACGATGACGATGAGGTCGTTAGGTTTATGCTCGCAGTCGTACGTCTCCCAAGCGCTGTAACCAAGAGTTTAACCAAGAAGGTCACCACGACCTAGGTTCAGAATCCCCTCGAAGAGCCTCCTGCAAACATGTTGTGTCAGATTCCCTAGGATATTTCGACAAACGTGGGCTGAAACATCTGACGACGGATGGTTTTGTAACGCGACGCATTGAGGGGAGCCCACGGGAAAAATCCGAAAAAGGTCTGACATTCGATGATAACATTACAGACGAGCTTCCGATACGCACTTCTTGGCCGGAGAGCGCCGAATCGCCTGGGCAGCTGTTGGGAAACATAATAAGTTGGACCATAATGGAAAATCCGGAACATGTTTAGACGCCCTGGGACTATCGGTGATGGCCCAGGGATTGCGAGTTTCATCGAAACGGCCCCTGGAAACTTCGACAGACAACCTTCAAGAACAAACTGAACACTCGACACCCGCACCAGGCGAGCAACGGAAGGCCGAAAGGGAGCACCCGGATGACCTTGGAGCATCAACGATGGCAGCCACCCGTCCGATTCAGGACATCAGTGAAAACGCATGTCTTCGCCAAGAGAAATAACCGACGTTGTATGACTATTACGATAAGCCAGAAGATATGTTTGAGCATTGTGACAAGCATAATGGTTTAATCGACGGGCTTCAGAAACAAATGGAGCTAGAAGGCATGAAACAAATGAACCAAGAATGCATACAAACCCTTCTAAAATGATCTGGCTCTGTAAGGAGAGCGAAACCACGACCAAACCGATTGACACACGGTGGTTTCACAATATGCGCAGCGATGAAATAAGATCCTGCCTGGCAGCGAAAGATCTTAATGTTGCCAGCGGGCGCAAGGATGCATGTCCAGCCACTCCAACACAAGTAGCTCTAAAGATACTCCTAGGCATCGCTATGGAAACTTCGTTGTGCAAACTGGCGATTTCAATTGTGCTCTCATGCATGCAGAGAACACGGACGAGGCCGCGTAATGTTTCCCACTGGAGCCATGGAGATCTAAGTACCCAGTTTGGGTGTGGAAAATGCACAAAGCGATGAACGGGTTCTGAAAACCTCCCCCACATTTTCAAGATTGCATGGCAGACGCGTTGATGAACAAATTCAAGTTCAAAAGTGGTCCAAGCGATGCCTTGAGTCTTTGGAACGCACAGTCCGATGCTTACGTGAGCAGCACCGTCGGCGATCCGATCACGATCACCGCTGGCTCGGATACGCACGCGACGCAGTAGTTCACCGATCTCGAGATGCACGCCCTCGCGAGGCGAGGCGGAAGACTCAACGAGAAGACAGCTGTCGAACACCCTGACAGGTACTGCCTGCGAGAAGGACCTGGTACCCGAGCGAGCCCGTCTGCAAACTAGGGAAATGAATATCTAAGCATGTTCGGCATGAGAGTGTCTACACGCTGTAGCGGCAGGAAGCCATAACCAACACTGTGCCTGGAGCTGTGGGTGGGGAGCTCGAGTTTTTAACCAACAGCAGCAGCAAGACAGGTGCGTGGTAGGAGAATGTCAGTGCATATGCAACGAAAGAGAACATATACAACGTGCAAAGACAGAGCGCGCGAGACAGCTAGCTGAGCCGACGCACGTTGACATGCGCATGTTGGAAAATGTTTTACGCTACCTTTGAGGGACACGAAACAATAGCCTCCACCGAAGGAGTTCTAGCAAATTTGGTGGTATCACTGCTTTAGTGTCTTTATAAAGTGCAAAAACATCCAGGGGCAGTTTTAGAAATAGTTATTCCCAAACGTTGCAGCGCGCATAAAGACAACAAAAGAAGAGCGGGGCAAATTGGACCGCCAGGAACGTCCCCACGACCGCCACCTTGAGGCCGTTTTGGGCATCTTGGAGCGCTCTTGGGCTGTCTTGGAGGCCTCTTGGACCGTTGATGGAGTTCTCTTGGCGCCCTCTTGGGGCGTCTTCAACCCCCTGGCGCAACCCCAGCGCGCTCCCAAGGCCCCAGGGCCCCAATGGCGCGTCGAAGGTCCGCCCTGAGAGCCACCAGCCTTGCCACGGCTATATACATATATCTTTATATATGCGTTATAAACATATATGCATACAAGCAAGCATACCTTATACACACATACAAACAACCATACATACATACTTACATACATGCATACAAACAAACAAACAAACAAACCTACAGACAAATGTACAAATGTACATGTCAAACGTATCGCCCCGGCTTCTGTGTAATATTTTCCCGGGGGCAATTTTAAAAAGAAGTACTCGGCGGCGAATTAATGGCAAACGGGATCCGGGGGGGGTCATCAATCTTCGAATATGTTTTGGACACCCTGTTGGGCCGGATGCCGCCCAGCGTGAAAATCAACCAGCGCAGGAGTTGTGCATTGGGGTGATTATCCCTTGCGCACGCAGCAGAACGCA
>CAUYUJ010014767.1:148232-170732 GCA_963575745.1 Prorocentrum cordatum | reverse complement strand
GGGTAAATCTGAGCCTTCGGGTTGGGCTGGGGTGGTTTGGTGGGTGGTGACCAAAGGTCACTCCAGCGAAGGGTCACTCTTGCGCGCAGCCGAGTGGGCCCAGGGCGTCGCCGCGCGCGCGGGTCCGCCCCCCCCCCGCCCGCGGCAGCCAGCAGTGGCCTCGCCGACGGGGCGCCCACACTTACGCACATTCACCATGCATGCAGAGCGCTGACACGTCAAATCCATAGCTGTGGGGGCTGGGGTCGGTTTCCCACTGTTCAAAGTGATTAGATCGGCAGCGTGCCCAGCGTGCCCGGGGGAAATGAGAGGGGGCAGGCCTTCTCGGAAGGCGACGGGGCTTCTCAGGAGCCCCCCACGCATTCTGAAAGGTTTTCTGCGTACGTGTTCGGAGAAGGCTTAGAGAACTTCTCAGAAGGCCTGAGGCCTTCCGAGCCTTCTGAGAAGGCCCGCCCCTTCTCACTTCCCCCCCCGGCACGCCGCAAAACATAACTTTCGCAGCTCCGCGCGGATGTCTTGGATCTGCGCTAAACCCCCTCACCAGTGCGCGGAGCGCACCAAGGGCGGCGTCGGAGGCGCTGCCAGGGGTGTCCAGCGAAGGTTCAAGAAGTCCGCGCGGAGCTCCAAAAGTTGAGGTATATGTTCCGCGTATGCCGCTCATAATTATTCGATGGAGTGGGGGCAGGAGCGCGCAACCGCGTGAGCGACGGAAAGCCATGGGTCTTACGCGAGAAGGCACAGCGGCCCTGCGCCACGGCCCACACGGGCCGCTGGCGCGGTGTCGCCGCATGGGAAACGAGGGCACCGACGCGCGACCTCACGCAGGCAGCTTGCTCGCGAATGTCAGCGTAGTCGATCTCGTTTTCTGCGTCGCTCATCACATGTGAAGCCTGCTCCTGCAGGTCAGACTCTCGAAAAATCAGCTATGGGTTAGGGTCCAAAAGTGTGTCTGCAGCCAAAAACCCCGGCGGGGGTGTCCGATGCCCCAGCTGCGGTGGGACCCGCATGGGGTAGGGATGGCAAGACGTCGCAGACAGGAGGGCGCCAAGTATACGCCGCCACCGATCCTTGCAAGGCCCACACGTGGCCCTGGATTCGTGCAGGCGCCCTCCCGCCTTGGCCAGGGAGGCACGTCCATCGATGGCGGACCCAGGAGCGGCCTGGCCAGGCTCGGTGCAGGTGCATCGTTGGCGCCCTCCGAGGGGCGAGAGACGATGCTCTGCTTCTGACGTCTTCGTTGGTGGAAGCCTCCTAGATGGGGTCGGAGTAGATGGGGTCGGAGGATCACGCCGCATCGCCGATACATCGACGATGCATCGGCGATGCATCGGCGATGCGCCAGCGATGTGTCGCCGACGTGGGCGATGCATCGGCAACGTCGACGTGGAGGAAATCGGGCCCCACATCGAGCCGCATCGGCGATGCATCGGCGATGCGGCGCGATCCTTCGACCCCATCTACTCGGACCCCATCTGGGAGGCCTAGAGCTGGCCAAGGATAGGAGGCGATCCTGCCTCGGGATGCGTGCCAGCAGCTGCGCCTCGCAGGGGGCCCTCTGTGGGGGGTGCCCCGGGCCGTCCCGCACGGGCGCTGGAGACCCGAGCGAGGATCCGGAGACCGACCAGGGGCCCTGCGCCGTAGGGCTGTGGATGCCACGAGAATGGACACGCGAACAGTTTTGATTCGCGGGTCGAGAGCGCACCTCTTCCGGTCGAAGCTAAGCAGGCCGCGCGAAGCTTGAATTAACAAAGAGGGGGGGACAGAAGGAGAGGCCTCACGACAAGGCCAGGAGGAGGCAAAGCCTCGGAATCAGGCGGTGCCGAAGATGATGTGCTTGCAAAGGAACGCCTTGGACAGGAAGACCCTAACAGTCCTATCATTGAATGCCAACATCTGTTTAAAGTGTGTAAACATGCTCTAAAAAATGTTTCAAGCCTGTTTTTACAGATTCGAAAGCATGCCTGAGACGTGTATGAGATGTCTGGAAATGACTTGGCAGCACGCTTCCTCTCCATTAATCGACTTCTACAAGCCGTAGGGGGAAGGGGTCTGCCTGGACTCTCTATCGGCGCAACCCCCAGGGGGGCCCCGAGAGGCCCCCAGTAACCCCATGGTGAGGGCTCTGAAACATGAATCCGGGAGGCTCCAAAAAAGCCACCCAGCAGAGCCACACGAGACCCCGTCCCTGAGACACCTCCACGAGAACCCCAAGAAGCCTGTTGTCCACCACCCAAGCACAGTGGCAGGATGGGCCGAAGGCCGCTAGACCCGCCGCGCCCTGTTGCTTTATCACAGGGGTGCCTGGCGTACTAGATCCTACGGTTTGGTTTTGGTTCTTCTCCGAAGGAACTCCCTCTGGGGCTTCGGTTCATGCCGCCGGCCACCCTGAAGGCTGCATTCGACCCGGTTGCGAAGGTTTCTCCTGCTCCAGATGGCTCCAAGTTGGCCCAAGATAGTCTCAAAGATGGCCACGACGGCCTCCAAGTTCGCCCAAGATGGAACAAGATGGCCTCCAAGACGGCCCAAGAGAGTCCAAGATGCCTCCAAGTTCGCCCAAGAAGCCTCCAAGACGACCCAAAACGGCCCCAGAGGCCCCCAAGAGGCCTCCAAGACGGCCCAAGAGGCCTCCAAGAGGTCCATCAGGAGGACCCGCAGAGGCCAAAATCATTGCTTATCCTAGATGTTTGAAGGATGTTGGCATTCGCTTCAAAACGGTTTCCCGACGGCCCAAGACGGCCCAAGAGGCCCTCACGATTGCTCCGAGATCGCCCAAGAGGCCTCCAAGATGGCCACGAGACAGCCCAAGAGGCTCCCAAGACGACCCCCACAGGGCCCCAAGACAGCCCAAGAGACCTTCAAGACGCCCAGGATGGCCCTCAAGACGACCCCGAAGCGCCCCAAGCGGGCCCCGAGACGGCCCAAAGAGGCTCCAGACGGGCCAGGAACGCCGCAAGACGGCCAAAGAGGCCCCAAGAAGCGCCCCCCCAAAAGGCCCCCAAGAGGCCCCCAAGAGGCCTGAGGAGGCCCCCAAAAGCTCCCAGGAGGCCCCAAGAATGACCCCAGAAGCGCCCAGGAGGTCTTCTCATCCTTTCCTCATCCTCCTCGTCCTCTTCTTCCTCCCCCACGTGTTCCCCGAAGGGCTTCCACAACAGCCGGGGGAACGGATCGGCCATGGGCGGCCACGGCAGGGCCTTCGGCATGGTGTTGATCTGCTCGGCGTAGAAGTCCAGGACCTGCTGCCCGGCGCTCTTCTCGGCTTCCTCTCGGCCGCCAACGTCTGCGCCCCCGCGGTCGTGCGGGCCCCCCTCCTCCTCCTCCTCCTCCTCCTCCTTCCTCTCCTCTCCTCCTCCTCCCTCCTCCTCCTCCTCCTCCTCCTCCTCCTCCTCCTCCTCCTCCTCCTCCCCCTCCTCCTCCTCCTCCTCCTCCTCCTCCTCCTCCTCCTCCTCCTCCTCGACGCCGCCGCCGGCGAAGAGAAAAGGAAAGAAGGCACGGAAAGGACTTCTCGTGTCGGCAGCGCCGGCGGACGCGAGCGCGACTGCAGAGCCGGCGGGCCGCGCGCCGGGCGCGGCGCGGCACCGGCGCGGGCGAAGAGCGGAGGCGGCCGCGGAGCAGGAGAGCCCGGGCCGCCGAGGATCGGCGGAGAGGGCACGGCAAAGAAACGCCTGCCTGCCAGACCACCCCGACCCGACCCGAAGGCCCGAAGCGGACCCGAGACTCGGGCTGGGGGGGGGGGTACAGGCGCCATGTGTTTCCTCAGCGCTCCCCGACCCCTCCCCCCCGCTGGAGTTGGAGGGCAGATGGAGGCCTTCGGGTGGGGTTGGGGTGTTCTGGTGGGTGGTGAACAAACAGACTTCTTGGATCGGCGCTGCTCGCCCCAGGCGGCGCCTCTGGCGCCTCTGGCGCCCCTGGCGCGCCCAGCGCAGGTCCAAGAATCCGAGAGGACCGTCAAAAGAACTGATGCGTATCTGCCATCCGGGGCACGCTCTTGGCCCGGGGGCCGTCAAACATGGATCCGGGTTGAAGATCTGAAGAGACATCGAGGCTCGGGTTTTGAGAGAGCGCCTTTCA
Organism: Prorocentrum cordatum; assembly: GCA_963575745.1. NCBI lineage: Eukaryota > Dinophyceae > Prorocentrales > Prorocentraceae > Prorocentrum > Prorocentrum cordatum. The sequence goes on along the minus strand of CAUYUJ010014767.1, from coordinate 166,664 downwards.
AATGCGCTCGCCCTGGAAAAGTCTCACGACACGTGCGCGAACTGGAGGGTCTCCCCCCCCGAAAACTCCTGCGAGCTCCTGAGACCGGGGGGTCTCCCTCTGGGGCCTCGCCCCCCCCCCCCGGCCGCCCTCCCCTTGCCACGGCGACGCCGCTCGAGACGTTCTCGGAAACGCGGCGCCAGCGCTCGAGACATCCCCACAACCGCGGCGCCGCCGCTCGAGACATCCTTCCAACAGCGGCGCCAGCGCTCGAGACATCCCCGCAATCGCGGAGCCAGCGCTCGATACAACCTCACAACCGCGGCGCCGCCGATCGAGACCTCGCAAGAACCGCGACAACCGGGATAAGAGGAAACAAGACCACGACCCAGGGACCAAGAGAACGAGAAAACGAGAAACCGAACCAGGGTCCGAGAAAACGAAACCACGACCCCATGGCCAAGAAAACGAGAAAACGAGAAAACAAACCAAGTTCCGAGAAAACGGGCCACGACCCAGGGGCCGAGAAACGAGAAAACGACAAAACTAGCCAGGATATGAGAAAACGAGGCCACGACCAAACGAGAAAACGAGAAAACGAACCAGGGTCCGAGAAAACGAGACCACGACCCAAGGGCCGAGAAAACGAGAAAACGAAAAAACGAACCGGGATCCCAGAAAACGAGATCACGAACCACGGGCCGAGAAAACGAGAAAACGAACCAGGGTCCGAGAAAATGAGACCACGACCCAGGGGCTGAGAAAATTATAAAAAAGAAGGCGGCGCCCGAGAAGCCGCCGCTCGAGACATCCCCACAATCGCGGCGCCGCCGCTCGAGACATCCCCACAATCGCGGCGCCGTCGTTCGAGACATCCCGCTCAAGACATCCCCACCATCGCAGCGCCACCGCTCGAGACTTTCGCACAACCGCGGCGACGCCGCTCGAGACATCCTCTCAACCGCGGCGCGGGCGCTGGAGACGTCCTCACAGCCGCGGCGCCGCCGCTGAGACATCCTCGCAACCGCGCCGCCGAAGAGGAGGGAGGGGGTTCGAACCCCCCCCCCACTCGGATCCGGAGGGGCGGGGGGGGGGGAGGTTCGAACCCACCCCCCTTGGATCCGAGGGGGGGGCCTTTCCTCCTCCTCCTCCTCCTCCTCCTCCTCCCTCCCTCCCTCCCTCCCTCCCTCCCTCCCTCCCTCACTCCCTCCCTCCTCCCTCCCTTCCTCCTCCTCCTCCTCCTCCACCTCCTCCTCCTCCTCCTCCTCCTCCTCCTCATCATCATCCCCCTCCTCCTCCTCCTCCGTCGCGGCCATCGTGCACAGCAGCAGAATCCACCGCCGTGCCTCCTTGCACGCTGAGATGCGGCTGCTGCCTGGCAGGGGTTCTGTAGAGGGACGCCCCCCTCCCAGCACCTGCGGAGAAGGAATCTGAATGAACATAAGCTTTCGGAGATCTCTGCGCGGACTACTTAGATCGGCAAAGGGTTCCACTGCGGGCGCCTCCAGCGACACCCTGGAACGCTCCGCGCACCACGGAGGGGGTTCCAGCGCCGATCCAAACAATCCGCGCGGAGCTCCGAAGGCTTATGTTTATGCAGCTGCTGTTTCTTCTTATGTTTATTATTATTATTATTATTATTATTATTGTTGTTATCATTCTTAGTCTTATTATTATTATTCTTATTAGTATTATTACTATTGTTCTTCTTAATATTACTATTATTATTGTTTCTTCTTATTATTATTATTACTATTTTTATTATTATTCTTCTTATTAATATTATTATTATTATTATTATTATTATTAATATTATTATTATTATTATTATTATTATTATTATTATTATTATTATTATTATTATTATTATTATTATTATTCGAACCCAGTCGCATGCACCACCGCCCCCTTCCAAGGCTCTCTGGGCACTCCGACGCCTTCCCAGGGCTCTCCTGAGCTCTGCGAAGCCAACTTGGTAGCCCAGGAGTCCACCAGCGCCGCCAAGAGTGCCCAATAGTGCCTCGAAAGGCACCCAGCAGCTCCCAAGGAACGCACAGTAGGTCCCACGAGGCCTCCAAGAGGCTCCAGGACACCCCCAAGACGCTCTCCAGGAGGGCCGCGAGGAAAAAGAAGCATTGACTGACGCTGGGTGCTTCGATGCTTTTCGCTTTTCACGCTCTTCGGTCGAATATCGCTCCACTTGCAGTCTTCGAAAGCCCAGAAGAGGGCTCACTGAGGGTCCAATGAAATCCCGCGGACGCCCATAATGGCCAGCCGCAAGACTGCCGAAGAGGGCGCCGAGACCACTCAAAAGCGCCCCAGACGACCGAAGAAGGCCTCAAGGGACCCCGAAGACTGCCCCACAGAAGCCCAAGACCGTCCCAAGACAGCCCAACTAAACCCCATGAGAGCTCCTTAAGAAGCGAAGAGGAGAGGTGTCACATGTGACGGCCTTCTAGGCGGTGTTCGAATGGCCGCTACATAGTGATTCGCTGGCACTGTAGCATAGTCGCCGCAGACATCTGAATCATGTTCAGAGCACATCCATCATCACCACACCAGCGACATCGTCATCGACATCGTCACCACCAAGACGATCAACATCATCATCACCGTCAGCATCATCATTATCATCATCAGCAGCAGCAGCCTCAGCGTCATCGATATCACCATCATCATTGGCAGCAGCATCAGCATCAGCATCAGCATCAGCATCAGCATCAGCATCATCATCATCATCATCATCATCATCATCAGCAGCAGCAGCATCATCATCATCACCACATCCATCACCATCAGCAGCAGCAGCTTCCTCATCATCGTCATCGTCATCATCAGATCCACCACCATCATCACCACCACCACCACCGTCTTCACCATGACACGAATCATCACCATCCACAACGCCATCACCATCGTCATCCCCGACCTCATAAGCATCAAACGCCATCGCCATCCCAATCGACATCCGTAGCCATGTTGGATCAGGGTGGCTTGCAAGCTCAGCCTGCGCTTGCCACCGCCCCAGCTCTCGGCCCGACGCCACCGCGCCGCGGGCCGCTCTGCGCATGCCGCCTGTCTGCCAGCACGCGGCCGTCGGACGACCCCTGCGGCGCCTGCGCGAGCCGCATCACCTCCGTGGCACCTCCGCGCGAGGCACCGCGGCCGCCGCGGCTCCACGAGCTGGGCGACGAGGCGCGGCCCGCACTCGCGGGAGGGCCCCGCGAGCGGCGCCGGGCCTGTGCTGCGGCTCGACGGGTGCGGGATCGACCGCAGCTGGGCGAGCTGCTGGCGGCGCGCCCGAGCCCGCAGCGGCCCCCGCCCAAGAGCTCGGCCAGCGCTCAGCGGAGCTCCCCAAGGACACCGCCTTACTCGCTCCGCTGGGGGAGGAGGAGGAGGAGGAGGAGGAGGAGGAGGAGGAGGAGGAGGAGGAGGAGGAAGAGGAGGAGGAGGAGGAGGAGGAGGGCGGAGGAGGAGGAGGAGGAGGAGGAGGAGGAGAGCCAGGTGGTTCCGCTGGCCACTCCAGCCGTGCCAGACCCACATTCAGCGCCTGCAGCCGACGGCATCGCGGAGCTCGCCCGGGCCAGGAAGGCCCTCACTGCGCTCCGCCGCCTGGGCCACGCCGACGACCATCCCGTCCTCGAAGGTGCCAGTCGCGAAGTGAGCGAAACGGCGAGCTCGCTCGCAGATCGCCGGACTACCTTCTCCACGCAGCGCTCGATCGGCACCACTCCAGGCTCGCCGAGGAGCCTGCTGCCGAGGAAGCCTGCCAGCGCCTCACGGCCGAGCTCGACGCCAAGCAGGACGAGCTGGCCACTGTCAAAAAGGTCCTAATTAACACCCAAGGCCCAAGGCGAGATCGCAACGGCGCGCGCGACAGCGATGGCGGCCGCTCCGCTAATGCAGGGCGGTGCGCCATTCGACATGGCGGCTATCGCTGCCTCATCTGCGCGGCCTCGCGCCGCGGCGAACGCGGCACCGAAAGACGCCCAGGCAGGCAGCGTCGACACTGCCTGCAGCACGCTGCGCGACGGTATCCTGCCCCTTGCTGGCGCACATGCCCCCTGCGAGACGGCTGCAGTGCCAGCCGCCGCTGCAACACCCGCCTGGCAACCGCAGTGGCCTGCGCTTGGCTCTCCCGCCGCCGCGCGGGAGCAGGCAGGAGCACCTGACGTCGAAGACTGAGAGTCCACCGACGGGGCCAGTGTTATGTTGCTCCTATCGTGCTTCAGGACCACATCCCAGAAATAATTTCGAGCACCCAGAAAGGTATCGAAACAGTGTCGAACGAGTATTGCCTCCCAGGGTCCGACACATGAAAACCCTCAAGTTTCGGTAATTGCTTTCTGGGTGCTCGAGATTCTTTCTGGCGATCAAGGCTACGGTAGGTTGGAACATCATAAAGCCCGTGGCGGCGGCACCTGGAAGGCACGAGGGCCAGGGCGGCACCTGCAGGGCACCATGGCCAGGGCGGACGAGCGGAGAGCCGCCGCTGGCAGTGCCAGGCTGCGGCGCCACGGGCCAGCGCGGAGGCCCGCACGGAGGCAGGTCGCGTCCGCGCGCAGGCGGAAACCTCCTCCGCGAGGCGGCCTCGCGGACAGGGGCCCCGCGGCCGCGAACCCGTGGACACGGAGCGGCCTTGCTCGCGGAGGCCCCGTGCGCAGCGTGTCCCAACGACCGCGCGCCCACGCATCGCGCCCCGGGATCCAGACCCGCGAGGGCGTGGATGTGGACACACACACACACACACACACACTCGACCAGCGGCAACTTTGGCGCAGAGGCGTACTGGGTCCTGGGGCCGCCAGGGCGCCACCCCGAGACCGCAGGGGAGCCGCCGCCGCGGCCCTCGCGGGCAGGGCCCAGAAGGGGACCTCCGGCAGGACGGGGGTTCGCCTCGCCACCTTCGGCGGCTGGCGTCGGGCCCGCTGCCGTGGAGCTTTTCGAAGGCGGGGTGGTCACGGGGCGGCCGCGATGGCCGCGCAAGACCTCTGGCTCGATGAGGGACGGCCTCCTTCGAGCACATGAGGAGGAGGAGGAGGAGGAGGAGGAGGAGAAGGAGGGGAGAAGGAGGAGGAGGAGGAGGAGGAGGAGGGGAGGAGGGGGGGGGGAGGAGGAGGAGGAGGGGAGGAGGAGGAGGAGGAGAGGAGGAGGAGGAGGAGGAGGAGGAGGAGGAGGAGGAGGAGGAGGAGGAGGAGGAGGAGGAGGAGGAGGAGGAGGAGGAGGAGGAGGAGAAGGAGGAGGGGAGGAGGAGAGGAGGAGGAGAGAGGAGAGGAGGAGGAGGTGGAGGAGGAGGAGGAGGAGGAAGAAGAGGAGGAAGAAGAGGAGGAGGAGGTGGAAGAGGAGGAGGAGGGGCAGTTGCCAGTGGCTGGTACTCGTTCGTGTATAGGCCGCGGCAGCGGGCGTCGGCACCCTCCCCGGCGAGCACGCCGGCCGCCGCGCTCCTCTCGAGGGCTACGACGGCATGGGCCAGCGCACCTTGGCCCCTTTTTGGGCGCTTGCGGTCTGCGTAGATGCGGGCCCACGCGGCAGCCCCTCCTCCTCCTCCTCCTGCTCCTCCTCCTCCTCCCTCCTCTCTCTCCTCCTCCTCCTCCTCCTCCTCCTCCTCCTCCTCCTCCTCATCCTCCTCCTCCTCTTCCTCCGCCTCCTCCTCCTCCTCCTCCTCATCCTCCTCCTCCTCCTCCTCCTCCTCCTCCTGCTCATGCGCCTCCTCTTCCTGTTTCTCCTGCTCCTCCTGCACCTCCCTTTCCTCCTCATGCCGCCTCGGGGACGACGACAAAGACGAAAACCTCAACGACCTCAACGACGACGACGACGACGACGACGACGACGACGAGGACGCTGCCCAGCTCCTTCTGATTGGGGGCCAGCTCGCCCGCGAACTCCTTCCCCTTCGCAGGAGGGGGCGTCGACCGTCCACCCGCGCGCCGGACCCCTCCCCCCCGCCAGGGCCAGTCTTCTGGCCCAGGATCAGTGCGCGTGCGCCCTCCTGGCTCAGAGGCCTCCCAGATGCGCCGCATCGCCAATCGCATCGGCGCCACGGGCGTGAAGAAACTCTGGCTCCGCATCGAGCCGCGTCGTCGCTGCATCGTCGATGCGAAGCGATCCTTCGACGGATCCCATTTAGGAGGCCTCGATTTGGCGGCGCGCAAGAGGGGGGTGAGGGGAGAGGGGGGAGGCTCCTTAGAAGAAGGCTGCTTCTTAGAAGGCGCAGGCCCTACATCTACAGATCAGGCCTGCGCCTTCTAAGAAGCAGCCTCCTTCGCCTTCCAAGCAGCAGCCTCCTTCGAAGAAGCCTTCCCTCTTCCCCCTACCCACCTCTGCGCGTGGCCGATAGATGGCTGGGCTCCGAGGGCGCACCCGTGGAGGAGCAGAGAGCGGCTCGATGCCCGCACGGACTCGTTCGGTCGGCGCTGGGATTCCCCGGGAGGCGCCCCTGGCGCGCTGCCGAGGGGACCCAGCTCCACCCCGGGACAGCCGCGTGGACCTGCGAAAACGAATGCTCATGCGTCTCTCCCTCAAGAGCATGCGCCCTCCTGGCTGGGCATCGATGGCACACACACACACACACACACACACACACACACGCACGCACACACACACACACACACACACACACACACACACACACACACACACACACACACACACACACACACACACACACACACACACACACAAAACACACAGACACACACTTGTTGGCGGTAGCGGCCTCGCGCGCAGCGACGAGGCGCAGCGAGTCGGAACGCAGAGCGCGGGGGCCGGGCCCTCAAGCCTCACCCAGGCTGCAGGACCTGCCGACATCTGCCATCCGGGCGTGGATGGCGGGGATGTGACACGCCATAGCGCGGGCAGAGCCCGATCGTCAGCATGAGAAGAGGAAGGCTGCATCAGCCATCAGCGCACCCGCAGGGATGGCAGGGAGGGTGCACGCAAACCGAAGGACCTGCCCAGTCGGCGAGCGTGGGGTGGAAGGTGAACGACGACGAGGCAAAACTGGGTAAAGATCGTGGACGGCCAAGAAAGAGGCGTCCAAGACGGGGGGCGCAAATCATGGCCGGCGGCACGTGTGCGGCCCGGGGGGGGCGGGGACGCAATCAAATAACAAGGGGGGACATGAAATCAGGAAGATTTCATGGCCCCCGCCATGATGCCCACCCACCCCTAGTCATCACCCCGCTCTTGGCCTCCCGAACAGAGCAGTGCCCCGCCAAAAGGGCGCACGTCAAGGGAAGTGCGAAGCACCAGAACAACATTGCAAGACAGAGGCCCGCGGCAGGAGGAGGAGGGAAGGGAAGAGGAGGAGGAGGAAGAGGAGGAGGGCGGAGGAGGAGGAGGAGGAGGAGGAGGAGGAGAGGAAGGAGGAGGAGGAGGAGGAGGAGGAGAGGAAGGAGGAGGAGAAGGAGGAGGAGGAGGAGGAGGAGGAGGAGGAGGAGGGAGGAGGAGGAGGAGGAGGAGAAGGAGGAGAGACGAGGAGCAGGAGGAGGAGGAGGAGGAGGAGGAGGAGGAGGAGGAGGAGAGACGAGGAGAAGGAGGAGGGGAGGAGGAGGAGAAGGAGGAGGAGGAGGAGGAGGAGGAGGAGAGAGAGGAGGAGAAGGAGGAGGAGGAGGTGGAGGAGGAGGAGGAGGTGGAGGAGGAGGAGGAGGAGGAGGAGGAGGAGAGGAGGAGGAGGAGAGACGAGGAGGAGGAGGAGGAGGAGGAGGAGGAGGAGGAGGAGGAGGGGACGAGGAGGAGGAGGAGGAGGAGGAGGAGGAGGACGAGGAGGAGGAGGAGGGGAGGGGAGGAGGAGGAGGAGGACGAGAGGAGGAGGAGGAGGAGGAGAGGAGGAGGAGGAGGAGGAGGAGGAGGAGGGAGGAGGAGGAGGGCAGCTGAGAACAGGGAGGGCGCGAGGCGCTGGGCCTATAGCGGCGCGGGCGCCGCCCCCAGGCCTCCGAGGAGGCGAGAGGCGGGCCACCTGCGGGGAAGCGACCCCCACAGGTGGGGGGTCCAAAAACACAAAGGATTTGCCACACGTCTGACAGTCGGTGGCTCCCCTCACGCAGATCGGCGGGGTCAGGGTGCAAAAACACATGGGATTTGCTACAGTTCTGAAATCCGGTGGCACTCCTCACGTAGATCGGAGGGGTCAGGGTGCAAAAAACACATGGGAGTTGCCATATCTTTCAAATTTGCTGGCACCCCTCACGCAGATCGGCGGGGTCAGGGTCCAAAAACACAAAGGATTTGCCACATTTCTGAAATTCGCTGGCGCCCCTCACGCAGATCGGCGGGGTCAGGGTGCAAAAACACAAGGGATTTGCCACATCTCTGACATTCGGTAGCTCCCCTCACGCAGATCGGGGTCAGGGTGCCAAAACACATGGGATTTGCTACAGTTCTGAAATCCGGTGGCACTCCTCGCGCAGATCGGCGGGGTCAGGGTGCCAAAACACATGGGATTTGCCATATCTTTCAAATTTGCTGGCACCCCTCACGCAGATCGGCGGGGTCAGGGTCCAAAAACACAAAGGATTTGCCACATTTCTGAAATTCGCTGGCGCCCCTCACGCAGATCGGCGGGGTCAGGGTGCAAAAACACAAGGGATGTGCCACATGCTTGAAACTCGGTGGCACCCCTCCGACAGATCGGCGGGGTCAGGGTCCAAAAACTCACCGGATTCGCAACATTTCTGAAATTCGGTGGCACCCCTCACGCAGATCGGCGGGGTCAGGTTGCAAAAACAAATGGGAGTTGCCACATTTCTGAAATTTGCTGGCATCCCTCACGCAGATCGGCGGGGTCAGGGTCCGAAAACATAAGAATTTGCTACATTTCTGAAATTCGGTGGCACCCCTGACGCAGATCCGTAGGGTCAGGGTCGAAAAACAAACAGGTCCCGACACTGCTTCACGGCGGCGCCCAGACCTCATGACTTAGCTTTTGCATCTCCCATTATCGGAGACAGGGGGCCAGCGGCATGGGGCGAAGCCCTTACGGATAGATAGGTGTGTGTGTATATATATATATATATATCGGCGGCGCAGAGGATCCCGGGCGCGGACGACAGATGGAAGTGCCAATTGCGATCGAGCATTGTCGAAGGCACAATGCACAAACCGTACATACTGTCAAATGCAGCGAGGGGCGGTGTGGCGGAGGAACCTCTAAATCCAAGCGAACCGTGCTGCGGCCAGAAGACCGAGGAAGCCACTCAACTCGAGAGGAACTGCAGCGCGAGCAGTCCGAGGGCATGGCCGCGCCGTGCGTAGAGCCTGCCGACCCCACACTTATGTCGGGCGTGTCCCCCTACAGGGGGATTTTCGACGAAAAATAAAATATACCCTAAAAAAAACCCAAGAAGGCTAAAAAATACTCAAAAAAAAAAGTCCCCAGACTATTTTTGGATCATTTTCTGACTTTTGTTGGTGTATGTTTTCCCCTGTAGGGGGACAGGCGCGACTTGACCCCACACGTCGTGTGCACCTCGAGCCGTGCGCTGCTGCCTCTGTGACGAGCGGGGCCCGGCGCGGGCCCCGCTGGCGTTCCGCCTGGGACGCCCGCGCCGGCACCGCCGCCGCGCCGACGCGGCACGAACCTGCCGTGGGCATGGGTCTCAGACCTCCGACGCCTTGACCTGCTCAGCACAGGGCCATCTTTAACACAGGGGATTTTTTTTTAAGACAGGATCTTTTGTACATGACTAGTTTTTGTTATGAATGAAGTTATGCATGAACTCGTCGTGGTTTGTAGTGCTACATCCCTGCATTTTTGGCACTCCAGATTTCGTAATAAAGGGAGGGGGGTCTCATTTCGGGGGGGGGTCTCTTCCAGGCTATCTTGGAGGGCCTGGGGGGTCTGGGGACGATGTTTTGGAGGGTTCTCCCACGGGGGAGGTCTACAATGGCTTGTCTTGGAGGGTCCAGACCCCCTCCCTTTTATCACGAAATCTGGAGTACATGATCCCCACGCGGAGCATGTATCAAAAACGGCACTGTACGGTGCCCCCGCCCCGGGCCCCACGGACCGCTGCCCCGGGGGGCCCGTCTCCCGTCGTGGGCATCCCTGCCGGCAGTCGGCCCCCGGAGCCCAGAGGCGGGCCCCAGGGAGCGACAGGCAGGAGCAGGAAATCCGCCCCGATTCTCACAACGCCTTCGAAGGCCTGGACTCGGCGGGCGTCGCAAAGGCGGCGTGCCGCATCGGCTCTCCGAAGAGCACGCCATCCCCACAAGAAGGCGCCCTCCGTGCACGCCACCCCTGTGAGGCGACCCCTCCGCGAGGGATGCTGCTGTGCACGCTATCCCCCTCTGCCAGGGCTTTCCCCGTGCACGCTATCCCCAAGAAGGGGGATAGCGTGGAATTCGGCGGTGGACAAACCTCCCTTTAGCAAACCACCCTGAAGTGAAAACGTTCTAGGACCGAAACCGACGCCCTCTCGCGAACCGAAAACGGCCAATTCGCTCATCGACGTGTCAGGGTACACCCTGCGAAATGCTTAAGAAATCATGGGTTACGAAACTCAGAGTCTCAGAATTTGAATAAAAACCCAGAATAATTTCTGTTGAAATCTCAGGATTCACATTGAAGCATTAAGCATAATCGAGACTCTGGCCAAAAACTTAAGTTTGTCTGAAGCATCGCCTAGGGGGTAGGGGGTCGATCCACCTCGGAGGAACAGGCGGGCCAGCGACGCCACCTCGCACGCCATCGCTGTCAGCTGCATGTAAGAAGCGACCCCCTGGGCTACCTGCCAGACCACCCCAACCCAACCCGAAGACCCGCATTTCGAGTTTGGGGGGGGTAAGGGTTCCACACGCGTTTTTGACGATGTTTCCCGACCCCCCCCCCCACTGGAAGTCGAGGGTAAATCTGAGCCTTCGGGTTGGGTTGGGGTGGTTTGGTGGGTAGTGACCCCTGGGCAAAGGCGGCCTTCGGTTCGCGGCTTCCGGGGGCCGCGGGGAAGCCGAACTGGAGCGCGCAAGCCGCTGCTGCCGCATCGCACTCGGCCATCTGGGGACCCTTAGGTGGGCTCTCCGGGGAGCTTCGGACGGACCATCGCGACCGCCGAGAATTGCCATTCAGTGGCACTTAGTGTCGCTATCTTATAAAGGAATACCCAATTCGAAGACATTCTACAGTTCCCCAAGTTGGCCACATAAGGACCCCATTGCGCCCGCACCAAAGGTCACTCTGGCGAAAGGTCACTCTTACGTATGGCCGATTTTGCGACGCCAACCGTAACCAGTCCGTAGACCCCTCCTGAAGTCCACCTGGTGCACTTCTTCGCCCTGGATCCGTTTTTGAAGGTCCCGGCGCCCGAAAACGGCCCCCAGGGTCCGACCTCGCCCCCCCCCTTCCTGCTCGCCAGAGCCAATGCTGGGCCACCTCAGACCCCCAGCCAGCTCCAACTGCTGACCCAGGTCAATGCACACCCGTGTCAGTCAAGCTTTGCAAGATCCTGCAGGATCCTGCGCGCCAACCCGGGTCAGTGCACCATGTCTCTGCAGGATCCCGCAAGATCCGGCGCTCTGGCTGACCCCCTTGTTTGCAGTGGCCCCCGTCTCTACAAGCTCGAGTCGGGCGGGTGGTCATGGGGGGGGGCCTGAATGGGGGGCGAAGAAAAAGCACCTAAAGAGTCTTTCAGGGCCCCTTTGACGCACCTGCTGGCTCCAAAAGGGGCCCTACAAGGCCCTATTTTGAGCCCTTTCTTCACCCTCCACTTAGGTCACCAACGCATACCACCCGCCCCGTCGAGTCTAAATGATTCTCGCCCACCGGCCTCGATGCAGTTCAGCTTCACCGTGGACTGGAAGCCCCCCGGGTACTTCTGGGTGGTGTATTGGACGCGGCGGGGAGGCCAGAGCCCACGAAAACCGCGAGACCGCCCCCCCCCCCCCTGCTGGAGGAGGGGGAGGAGGAGGAGGAGGAGGAGGAGGAGGAGGGGAGGAGGAGGAGGAGGAGGAGGGGAGGAGGAGGAGGAGGAGGAGGAGGAGGAAGGGGGAGAAGAGAGGAGGAGGAGGAGGAGAAGGAGGAGCAGGAGAAGGGAGGAGGAGGAGGAGGAGAAGGGAGGAGGGAGGAGGGAGAGGAGGAGGAGGAGGGAGGAGGAAGGAGGGAGGAGGGAGGAGGAAGGAGGGAGGAGGGAGAAGGGAGGAGGAGGAGGGAGGAGGGAGAAGGGGGAGGAGGAGGAGGAGGGCGGAGGAGGAGGCAGGAGGAGGAGGAGGACTCCGTCGAGGTACCGCCGCGTCGCCGCCCGTTACCGCCTCATTGCCGCCCACTTGGGAGGGTCCGTCGGGGCATCGCCGCGCCGCCGCCCGTTACCGCCTCGTTGCCGCCTCATTGCCGCCCACTTGGAGGCGTCCGTCGAGATTTCGCCGCGTTGCCGCCCGTTGCCGCCTCGTTGCTGACTCGTTGCCGCCCACTCGGGGGGTCCGTCCAAGGCTCGCCGCGTCGCCGCCCGCTGTCGTCTCGTTGTCGCCGCGTTGCCGTCCACCTAAGGGGGGTTCGTCGAGGTTTCGACGCATCGCCGCCCGTGGACGCATCGTTGCCGCCCACTTGAGGGGCCCGTCGAGATTTCGCCTCGTTGCCACCCGTTGCCGCCTCGTTGCCGCCCACCGCGCTTGAGGGGTGCGTCGAGGTTGCACCAGATAGCTTGCACCACACAGCGTACACCACACAGCTTACATCACGTAAACTGCACCATACTATGTGGGGTCCACGCTGGTTAACAGATGTTTCCAAAAATGGTCGTGCATCCGTATAGCTAGTTTGGAGGGGAAGAGGTGAGATAATCATGTCCAAAGAAGAGTTCAGCGATACCCCAAAATCGAAAAAGGGAGCGCCCTCTACCCGCATCACCGCAGCACAAGTTTACATTCAGGGTACTGGTTTGTGGATGAGTCTCGCGCGAGAGGCCCACGTCGAACAGGAACTGTCATCCATCCCTTCAACTGCTGCAATATGTTGAACAAGAATGTGCGCCGCGCTGAGGCGAAAGCCACACATTAAAAAGCGGACACCTTCCACGAGTGTGCGCGGCGTCCAAGCGAGAATCGCATCTTGAAACGCTCCGCATTCCATCCGCGAAGCTGCTGGCAAGAGTGAGGCTGCAGGACCCCTGACGGTGAGCAAGCAGGAGCGGGAGGGGGAGGGGCGAGCGGAAGGGGGAGAGGGACGAGGAGGAGGAGGAGGAGGAGGAGGAGGAGGAGGAGGGGGCCAAGGGGAAGGAGGACGAGGAGAAGGAAAGGAGGAGGAGGAGGAGGAGGAGGAGGAAAAAGGAGGAGGAGGAGGCGGAGGAGGAGGAGGCGGAGGTGGAGGAGGAGGAGGAGGAGGAGGAGGAGGAGGCTGGAGGGGGAGGAGGAGGAGGAGGAGGAGGAGGAGGAGGAGGAGGAGGAGGAGGAGGAGGAGGAGGAGGAGGAGGGAGGAGGAGAGGGGGAGGCTGGAGGGGGAGGAGGAGGAGGAGGAGGAGGAGGAGGAGGAGGAGGAGGAGGAGGAGGAGAGGAGAAGGAGGAGGAGGAGGAGGAGGAGGAGGAGAGAGGGGGAGGCTGGAGGGGAGGAGGAGGAGGAGGAGGAGGAGGAGGAGGAGGAGGAGGAGGAGGAGGAGGAGGAGGAGGAGGGGGAGGGAGGAGAGGGGGAGGCTGGAGGGGGAGGAGGAGGAGAGGAGGAGGAGGAGGAGGAGGAGGAGGAGGAGGAGAGGAGGCGGGGGGAGGAGGAGAGGGGGAGGCTGGAGGGGGAGGATGCGGGGGGGGGCCGGTCCCACCGTCCCGGGGAGGCCGTGGCCGCCCCGGGATGTCCTCCTTGGCCACGGGCCGGGCGCAGAAGCGCTGGCAGAACTCGTTCACCGCGGTCTTGGTGTCCTTCGCCGCCAGCCTTATGGCGAACTCGGTGTCGATCTCCGCCATTGTCCTCGGGGTCCGCCGCCGCCATCGTCGTCGTCGATTTCCTCGTCGGGAGAATAAGGGCGGGAGGAGGGAGGGAGAAGGAAAGAAGGAGTGGAGAGGAGGAGGCGGAGGGGGAGGGGGAGGGGGAGGAGGAGGAGGAGGAGGAGGAGGAGGAGGAGGAGGAGGAGGAGGAGGAGGAGGAGGAGAGAGGAGGAGGAGGAGGAGAAGGAGAGGCAGGAGGAGGAGGGGAAAAAAGAAGGAGGAGCAGGAGGAAGATCGGATCCGCTCAGCTCGCGGGTACATCTTGAGCCACATTGCCGTGGAGCAAGGAGGGAGAAGGCGGGGGAGGAGGAAGATCAAGAGGAGCAAGAGGAGGAAGGGGAGGAAGGGAAGGAAGGGGAGAAAGGGGGAAGAAGGAGGAGGAGGAGGAGGAAGATCGATGAGGATCTGGGATCGCGGTTATGGAACATGTCTGCCCCTTCAGGGGCACCTAGAGGCCTTCGGAGGCCCCGAGGGACCGCAGGCCTCCTAGGGGCTTCGGGGGGCCAGACCTCCACAGACGAGGGAAGGATGAGCAGGAGGGTAAGTGGAGGATGAGGAGGAGGGAAGGCAGAGGGAAAAGAGAGAAGGGAAGGGGGAGGGAAGGGGGAGAGGGAAGCGAAGGAGGGAGGGGAGGGAGGGGAGAGGGGGGGGGAGGGCGAGGAGGAGGGAGGGGAGAGGGGGGGGAGGGAGAGGAGGAGGGAGGAGGAGGAGGAGGAGGAGGAGGAGGAGGAGGAGGAGGAGGAGGAGGAGGAGGAGGAGGGAGGAGGAAGAGGCGGGGAAGGAGGAGGGGGAGAAGGAAACGGAGGAGGAAGAGGAGGAGACGGAGGAGGAGAAGGAGGAAGACGAGGATCCAGGGGAATCGAGAATCTAGGCTCGGGGGCGCTTTCGACACTGAGCCTCTGGAGACCTCCAGAGCTTCAGAGACGACGAGAAGGACAAAGGAGATGAGAACGGCGACGGAAAGCGAGGAGCAAGACGTTGTGGGAGAACAGCCAGGACGACGTCGTCCACGACAATGCAAGCAACAAGGACGACGACGACGACGACGACGACGACGACGACGACGACGACAACGAAGACAAAACGACAACAAAGACGACGACGACGACGACGACGACGACGACGACGACGACGACGACGACGACGACGACGACGGCGGCGGCGGCGGCGGCGGCGGCGGCGGCGGCGGCGGGCGGCGGGCGGCGGGCGGCGGGCGGCGAAAGGCGAAAGGCGGGCGGCGGGCGGCGGGCGCTGCCTGAAGCCGCGAGAACCGCAGGTAGAAGGCCCGCGGGGGGATCGAAAACTGTTGGCGGGATGCTCACCCACCCCAGACCCCCTCGCGTCGTGAAAAAAAATAACATTGCGCAATATTCGGGCCCTGGGGTGCGTTCCATAGGCTGCGCCTCGTCGAAGGGCGTCCCAGGGAACCTGGATCGTCCCAGACGGCCGCCAGAGGCCCGAGCTATGGCCCGAAACCAACGGATTGGCACAGACCGTCTCGCGATGGGGACAACAGCAAAGAAAAAACAGCGCAAAGGCTTTGGGCCGTTCTCGGCCTCCTGGAGGGAGGGGTGCCTCGCTGGGCCCCAGGGCCGTCCCTCGACCTGTACCTTCCACGCCTTCCGCGCGGAAGGTGCCGCCGCTGCGGCCTCGACGATGGCCGCCGCTGCGGCCGAGGCGGCGGCCGCGGCAGCGCGGCACCTGCCACGCGGAAGGTGCGGAAGGTGCAGGTCGAGGTCTCTGTCTCTGTTGAGCGCATCAGGACAACCTGGCATCATGTGCCTCTGCTGAAGGCGCAGGTCCGACCCGAACATAGAGCACACAAATCTTGCAGTACAGTGGAGGCCAGTCCACAAGAAACCTCCCACAAGAAACCCAACCCTGAGACCACAAAGCGTCTTTTCAATTTCGGTGTGGGAACGTCACGTTCCCCATCGAAAAACCATCGAAGCCCAATCAACCCGGGGCACCCTGGAGGCAAGCGGGGTGCTTCTTGCCATGGGTCTCCACTGTGTGCCCCTCGTGTCCACAGGCTGCCAGAGGTCTGCGCTGGTTCCGGGGATCGGCGCCAGAGGCGCCGCCAGAGGGGGCTCCGGCGCAGACCCGAGAGACCCACGCGGACCGTCAAGGCTCGTGGTTACGCGCCTGCTGCTCTTCTTCGGGCGTCGCCCGTGGGGCAGGCCCGGCGGTGCCGGGAGAGCGACCCTGGCCCCGAGTGCCTCCAGGAGTCTCCAGGGAGGCCAGGGAGGACCCCAGGGGGCTCCAGCGAGAAGCTGGGGGTGGGGCACCCGGGGCCAGGGTTAAGTCAGGCCTGTCCCCCTACAGGGGGATTTTCAACGAAAAATAAAAAATAGCCCCAAAATAATCCACAAAAATAATCCAAAAATAGTCTGGGGACTATTTGGGGGGTCTTTTTTTACCTTTTTGGGGGTATCGTTGGGGTATTTTTCATTCTTCGTCGAAAATCCCCCTGCAGGGGGCCAGGCCCGACATACGGCCAGGGGCAGCTCTCCAGCAGCCCTCGAGAAAGGGGGCCCCTGCCCTCCGCAGGGCCGCGCCTCGAGACAGCACACAAAAAAAAATGCAAAACACGACGCGCGTGGGTCTGGGCGCGCGCGGGCGGGGGGGAGTCGCCTGGGCCGCTCGAGCCAACAGGGCTCCGCCGGGCCCCCCCTCCTCCCTGCGGCGAGGAGGGCAGGGGCGAGGTCGGGGGAGGGCGTCGAGGATCAGGAGAGAGGGTCGAGGCTCGAGGGCCGAGGGATGAGCCTGCTGGGAGGCTCGAGAATCGAGGGCCGGGGGGCCGAGGGCCGAGGGTCCAGGGCCGAGGCTGGGGGAAGCCGCTGGGGTCGAGGATCCAGGGTCGAGGGAGCGGGGGTGGTCGAGGATCGAGGGATGAGCCCCTCTGGGCTCGCGGCGGGGGAGGTCGAGGGAGGAGGCTCGAAGCTCGAGGATCGAGGGCTTTTGCTCCCGGGCTCTCGGGGGGAGCTCTGGGGAGGCCTCCGTGACCTCTGGGGACCTCCAGGTACCTCCCGGGACCTCTGGAGGCATTCGGAGACGTCGGGGGGGGGAGGAGTAGAGAGAGAGGAGGAGCAGCAGCAGCAGCAGCAGGGGAGGCAGGAGGAGCAGAAGGGAAGGGGAGAGAGAGAGAGAAGGGGGGGGGAGGGAGGCGGAGAGTCGGAGTAAACCCAAGATGCACCAGCGATGCTGAAATACACCCTCCCGTTCCAAATCGTCTCGATATTAGTTCCTACGACCACTACTACTCCATTCAGGCAGCGCCCCTTTGTAAGGGACGAACGCCCCCGGGCACTGCCATTCAGGCGAGAGCCAAAATCAGCCCGGCGAAGGACCCAACCATATGCAGTTGTGTGTACCGCCCTTGTGAGTACCGTCTTCGGCGGAGCTCCCTGTGGGGCCACGAACCTTTTGAGGGGTGCGCCGACATGAGGGTGGAACTGCATGCGAACGCTGCCACTGGGGCCTTCGGTGGAGCTCCCTATGGGGCCACGGACCGGGTGAGGGGTTCGCCGAAATGAGGGTGGAGCTGCATGCGAACGCTGCCTCTGGGGCCTTCGGTGGAGCTCCCTATAGGGGTCACGAACCCTGTGAAGGGTGCACCGAAATGAGGGTGGACCTGCATGCGAACGCTGCACTGGGGCCTTCGGTGGAGCTCCCTGAGGGGCCAAGAACCTTTTGAGGGGTGCGCCGACATGAGGGTGGAACTGCATGCGAACGCTGCCACTGGGGCCTTCAGTGGAGCTCCTTATGGGGCCACGAACCCTGTGAGGGGTGCGCCGAAATGATGGTGGACCTGCATGCGAACGCTGCACTGGGGCCTTCGGTGGAGCTCCCTGAGGGGCCAAGAACCTTTTGAGGGGTGCGCCGACATGAGGGTGGAACTGCATGCGAACGCTGCCACTGGGGCCTTCAGTGGAGCTCCTTATGGGGCCACGAACCGTGAGGGGTGCGCCGAAGTGGGGTGGAGCTGCATGCGAACGCTGCCACTAGGGGCCTTCGGTGGAGCTGCACGAACCCTGTGAGGGGTTCGCTCGAAATGAGGGGTTCGCCGAAATGGGTGGAACTGCATGCGAACGCTGCCACTGGGGTCTTCGGCGGAGCTCCCTATGGGGCCACGAACCCTGCGAGGGGTGCGCCGAAATGACGGTGGAACTGCATGCGAACGCTGCCACTGGAGCCTTCGGTGGAGCTCCCTATGGGGCCACGAACCCTGTGAGGGGTGCGCCGCAATGAGGGTGGAACTGCATGCGAACGCTGCCACTGGGGCCTTCGGTGGAGCCCCCATACTGGGCCACGAACCGGGTGAGGGGTGCGCCGAAATGAAGGTGGCTCTGCACGCGAACGCTGCCACTCGGGCCTTCGATATGGGGCCACGAACCCTGTGAGGAGTGCGCCGAAATGAGGGTGGAATTGCATGCGAACGCTGCCATTGGGGCCTTCGGTGGAGCTCCCCATGGGGCCACGAACCGGGTGAGGGGTGCGCCGAAATGAAGGTGGAACTGCATGCGAACGCTGCCACTGGGGCCTTCGGTGGAG
>CAUYUJ010014767.1:128232-143232 GCA_963575745.1 Prorocentrum cordatum | reverse complement strand
CAAGCCTGAAGAAGGACGTGCAGGACATCGCGCCCGTTCGCTCACCAGAGATATTCGACGCAGCGCTGTACGGCTCCACGGTCTGGCGGGGCAGAAACGAGTCGACGGCAAACTACGTCACGCGCCGCAGCAAGGAGTTTGCAGAGCTGAAGGAGGTGAACTCGGACACAGCAGCTAGTGAAGATGTTCAAGCAGTACTCGTCTGACGTTTCTCGGGCATCACCATGAAGGAGCAAGCGACAGCCTTGGCAAGCAACAACATCTCCTGGACGATCTCTGGCATCGAGTAAGCGCTGCGAGCTCAGTACCCTGCCGTCCACCGCCAGCAAGATCGACGACAGGATCGACGAGAAAGGTCCTACTTGGCGAGCGTCCAAGAGGACGAAGTCGACTACAACGGCAGCGAGTACGACGACCAGGCCTACTTCGAGGACGGCGAGTTCGACGACGAGAATTACGAAGAGCTTGACGAGGAAGAGGACGACCTCGACGCCTACCTTGCCGACGCCAGAGGCCGAGGCGCTCGCCCTCGCCACGCAGAGTCGCAACAAAATCTTTCAACAAGCAGCGCAAGCCGCCGAAGCGCATCAGCAGTCGCTTCACGGCAGGGGCGCTCGAGGTCGCTCTCGCAGAGGAGGCGGCCCACGAGGAGGATCGAGGGTATCAGCGCGCGGCCAGAGTCGTGGATCGCCACAGCCAACAGCGACGAGGAGCAGCAGCAGCTCGAATCTAGGATTCGACGACCGACAGCGCCAGGCTCGCCGCCAACACATCGACGAACTAGAGAAGAAGGCGCAGTGCGCACATTGCCGGGAGTTTGGTTCCCGGCAGGGCGACGCAGCGTGCCCGAAGCAGAAGGGTAACGGCCCAGCTGGACCAAAGAAGTCAGATCGGAGCTACTCGACCCTGCAAGATGACGCCGAGAACGAGTGCCAAGAGTGCGAGCACGAGAGCCTCATGGTCAAGACGTCCAAGGAGGAGGTGACGGAGCCCTGCGAGCACGTGTACGCCTCCCCGGACGGTAAGAATCAGCTCGACAAGGGCGCTAGCGGCACCTGCAGATACACTGAGTATGGCAAGTGTTGCCAGCACGTCGCCCACGCCCACCGCCCACCGCAAGAGCACCGATGACCTGTGGGAGTACCCGGTCGCCGTCCTGTACATGACCGCCTGGAGCAGCGAGTCCAGGCGCCAGCACCGCAAGCTGATCGAGGACAGGGTCGAGATGGAGATTTACCCTCGCGACGGCATCGGTTTAAACCCCGACACAGACAGTGCGGCTGGGGCAGCAGCATCGACTGGGCCAGTCAAGCTACCACGACGCTCTGGAGCAGCAGCAGCAGCAGCAGCTACCGTGGCAAGATCACGAGGCTCCAGCCAGGGTCACCGCCTCCCGGTGGGACCCATGTCAGCCAGCTTCCAAGCCCAAGACGGTCGTCAAGTCCAGGACGATCGACGTCACCAGCGCCGAGCCAGAGCCGAAGGAGATGACAGAGGACCTCACCTTGATCTGCAGTTACCACTCAGCGACACGAAGAAGCTGCCAGCCTATCCGATGGGCGACCGCCCGCTGGACCCGATACCAGGCCCAGACGAGATCATCAATTTCGGGACCCACCAAGGGTCCAGGTTCGCCGACGCGGAAGCCGACCCAAGGCTCGTCTGGCACAACGAGTGGGTGCTGGACGAGGTCATCGAGAAGGAAGACCTGGTCCACGTCGGCCTCTACCGCTGCGGATACCTCTACGGCATCCTGCTCGTAGCCCGCGGGAGGTTCAACACACTCCCGAAGCAGTTGATCGAGATGGAGCAGCGCCGCATCACTTCAGGCGACAGGAGTCTACGGGCTCAGGCTGCATCGGACCTCGGCTGGCCATGCAGCGGTCGACTTGCTTGACTTTCCTGCGCGTTCGACCGGAGACGCCTTCGAGTGGACCGCCGTCAACGAGGAGGTCTACGTCAATTTCCCTGAACAGTTCCACGGCGAGGTGACTGAGGCGTTGGACGACATCAACAACCAGAGCGACAGCTACTAAGCTGACGTCACCTACGACAGCTTGGACAAAGAGGACTCTTTCACCTGCTCTACCGTGGATCACGGCTTGGGCCCCAACACCTTAGCTGCCGCGACCGTGGAGGAGGGAGGCCACCGCAAGTTCTCCCACAAGAAGACCAAGAAGATCATTTCGTCAGCGTAGGTCGCCACCAGCGACGGCGTTGCCCGAGCCGCATTTTCGGGGACTCCAACCTGAGCGAGGCTACCATAAGGCTCCCGCTCCTGGGTCTGGCAGACGTTCGCTGACCAGGTGAGGCTTACCCTTCTCGTGTCGACCATGGGCCTCGGCGTCGGCGTGCCGCTCGACAAGGACATGGGCTGGGCCGCCACTACCAAGCACGGCCAGCGCACGTGCGACGAGCAAATCCTGAACGAGGAGCCCCAGTGCGCTGTGGTTACCCACCCGTGCTCGCCGTGGGCAACTGTAGATGCTAAAATATGAGCAGACCCAACCACGAGCTATCAGCGAGAATCGAGCAGAAGAGAGAAGCCTACCGACCCGTCCTGCGCCAAGTCAACCAGTCAGTGGTCCAGAGGGTTCGAACGGGCTACCACGTCGTGATGGAGCCCCCCCAGGGGCTCGGAGGCCAAGGATCAGCCAGAGATGGAGGGCATCCGCAAGCTGATCGACGAGGGAACGCTCAAGGTGTCCGATTTCGACGGATGCTAGTTCGATTACAATGATAGCGCGAACGGCCTGCTCAACATGAAGCCCATGACGATCTATACGACCGTGGACGCCCTGGTCGACGCCGTCGACGAGCTTTCTGCAAGGGTTGTCCCTGGCACGAGCAGCTGAAGAGCCAGAACTGCAACGATTCGAGGTCAGCCCAGGCCGCCGAGTGGCCTCGCAAACTGGATATGGTAGTGGTCAAGGCCATCATGCAGCACGCCATCATCGATAAAACTATGGAGCCAGACTGGCAGTTTCTGGCCAGCGCCGACGGAGAGAAAGTTCGTAGTCTACGAGGCCCAGTGAGGGTCAAACGCCGCGGACGCCCAAGAGGCGTACCATACCAACAACTCGCTGGACGGTCAGCAGCAGATGGAGCCGACGATGCACCGAGCCGAAGGCCTTCCTCTGCCCCCCATCACGGGTCCCAGAGGTGGCCCAGGCTCCCGAGGTGCAGCAGACGGCCAGTACTGCACTGCCGACCGATCCAGACGCTGAACGACAAAGGGACGCAGCCAAGATCTCGCCCATCCTCGGCAAGATGGAGGAGCCACGGCGCAAGACATAGTTGGCGGTCCCTGCTGACGTTCGAGAAGCCATGAGGCAACTGCACGTCAACTTCCACCACTGTACGAACGCCACCCTCACCAAGATGCTACGACTTGGAGGCGTCGAAATGGGCAGCAACACCAAAACTGCGGGGGTGCGCCCACCAGGGGAGGATGATCATAGATTTCGATACTGTTGGCAATATTTCGGCCGCCTGGGATGCCAGAATATGACCACCATCACCGAGATCGAGATCATCTCCCCTCGGTGGAGGCACACCACCGATTTGGGTGTTGGTGTCAACCTCTGGGCCTGCCAACGACGTCGTGGTGTCCAGAAGGTCTTGCAGCACATCGAGAGCTGCCTCGTGCGGCACCACTACTGCGATGATGATCGCAGGGAGGCCCCTCGCCTCTGGCGAGGGTGCCAGGGGAAGCTCATCTCCCCACCTGCACGATTCAGCTGGACACCTTCCACTCGGACGACGCGAACGGCGACCCCTTTCCTCTTCTTCTGCATATTATGTTTCGTCTTCTTCTGAGTATTGTCCTTACTTGTCTTCTTTTTCTGTGTATTATTATTCCTCCTCGATGTCATCTGCGAGGGTATCAACTTCCAAGTTGTCTACTGCCTGGGCCCAGCCAAAGGAAAACCATCAACGAGGGCTACTACCAAAAGGTTTCACTACGTGCTGAACATCGTGTGCAGGCTACCCGGAGAAGGCTACCGTAGACCTCGGCAAGGAGTGGATGAAGGAGCTTGCAGAGAGCATCAAGACAAACGGAGTCGATATGGACTTGGCGCCGCTCGAGACGCCTCACAGCATCGGCAAGTGCGAGAGGTATGGAGGTATCTGGAAGGAAGGAGATACAGCGACGCACCGCCCAAGACTCCCAATCGTGCGGCTCGAGGCCGTCGAGATCACCACGACGATCGTCACCCAGGTCAAGAACGAGCTCGGCAAGAAGTGAGGGGTTTCGCCCTCACAGTCGGCCCTTGGATCCCATGGCCAACGAGTACCAGGTATCCTACTGCAAGACGAAGCTCAGCGTCTGGAGGTTCTGGAGGCCTGCACCGACCCCCAGTCAGCCATGTCCCAGTCGATGGCGATACGAGAAGCGGCCCGCATCGCGTAGGTCCGCATGAAGACGGATGATCGAGTTCGACGGGCAGTTCTACGTAAGACACGCCCCAGCAGAGGGCCATTCCCCATCGACTCGTTCGTGCACTTTCGGAGTGCTCAGGTGCGCCTGGGCGATGGCTCGGACATATCGAATCAGTGGTTTGGCCCAGCCGGGGTCATTGGACACGAAGTCCGCCACCCGAAGCACCTGGCCGAGGACGTCATCGAGACTACCGGCACCGACGCTCATGCAGTTTGGCTACGCTAGAGAGACACCACAGCTCTCGCAGCACCAGGAACACTACTATTCGCCTCCGAGGACCAGCTGCTGGCCACGAATACCTACGTCAACCCCGACCTGCTCAGCGTCACGAACGACATCGATGTCCGCACGGACGCCGCCAGTGCAGGCGATCCTCCTACACGAATGCCCGCCACGGGGACGTGCAAGCGGTCACGAAGGGGTGCTCGGACGGCCAGCGCCTCTATCACCAGCACCAGCAGTTCCAGAACCAGCAGCGCCGCCGTCGCCAGGAGACGGAGGGGCCCCGCTACCAGTACAGCATGATGAAGATCGTCACAATGATGATGATCGTGAGGACGGCCAGCCCAAAAGCCCGCCTGTCGCTCCGCCTCGGCCGCAGCCGCCCGACAAAGAGCCACGCGGACCAAGGAAGCCCGAATATTACCACCATCGCCCGGATCGGGATCATCTTCCCTCGGTGGAAGCACGCCGCCGGTATTGGTGTTGGTGTCAACCTCTGGGCCTCCGAGCACCGGGAGGAGCCACCGCCCGGAGCCGCTCCCGGGGGATCCCCGCAGCGCCCGGACCCCGGCGGCCGAGGCGCGACTGCGCACGAGGAGAGCATGCCGCACCTCGGAGGCCGCCGCCAGCCGAGGCGCCACCGGAGCGTGCGCAGCCCGCCGAGCCGAGCCCGAGGAGCTGCGAGGAGCTGGACGGCCCCGGAGGGGCGAAGCCGATGCATCGAGACGCTGCTCGACTGGACGGCCACAGGCGGCCCACGAGACCCAAGACGTCCCAGGCCTGCGTGGGCGAGGAGCGCCGCGTGATGGAGGAGTGCCTGAACGAGTCTTTCGTCGGCTACCACGCGGCCGACAACGCCCATGCCTGCGAGTGGAGGAGTGCAGACTACGGCAGCACAAGCCATATTGCCACGGACGCTCGTGGACCTCGCTGGTCCAAACCCAAGGTGCTGCGTCGCATCACGAAACACGAAACACATCCAGACGGGCGAGGTGATTCAAGATATCGATGTTCGTGGCCTACCATTGGGACATCGAAACCTACGGATAGCTCAACCGTCGGAGGCCTTGTCCACCGAGACGATCTTCGTGCACAACGACGAGGACGTTGGGACCAACGACCGGATGAAGCTCGCCTACCTCACGAAATGAGCCGTCCGATCCGAGGGAAGATCGCCAGATCTTTCACCAGAGCTACGCCGAGAATTCGACCTGGCCATGGAAAAGGAATGGCGTAGCTGGCAGGAGTTCAATCAGTGGAGGTGCTGAACGAGTTCAACCAGTTGGCACGAGGTGGTGTCACACCGACAAGAACGCCACAGAAGTACAGGCCGCATCAGACTACGGACGACGTAACCTTCGCCGCCAAGAGCCGCGTTGTCGTACAAGGCTGCCAAGAATGTGTACTCGGTATACGAGGAGATGCTCCTACTGCCAGCCTGCTCGCCTTCCACATCGTGGCGAGCTACGCGGCATCGCACAACTGGAGGACTGCCGCGGCTGACGCGGCCACGGCCTACCTGCAGTCGAAAGGGATGCAGCGGATGCTGATCCTCAAGGCGACGAGGCCTCCACCACCTGGAGTTCCATCAGGACCGCTCATGCGAGCGAAAGGCGCCATCTGCGGTATCAAGGACGCTGGGCGCCAGTGGTAGTTACATCTGCGTGCGATACTGAGGGAGCGCGGCTGGAAGGAGTCACTCTACGAGCCCTGCCCGTTCATGCTAAGGGACGCGTCTCGCAAGCTCGTCGGCCTCCTCTCTACCCACGTCGACGATCTGCTCGTCACAGGCGCGGGCCACGAGTTCGACGGCATCATGACTTCGATCAAGAGCAAGAGATGCCTGACCTCGAAGTACGACAACTTAAGTACTGCGGGAAGGAGGTCGTGCAGAACGACACTTTCAAGATCGAGATCGGCCAATCGGAGACCGTGGACGCGCTGGAGTACATACACCTGGAGCCAACCGGAGGAAGCAGCCCAATTCGCCGCTGACGCCAGAGGAGATCAGTGGACTACGGAGTGGAATTGAATCGCCTCGATGGGTCGCGCGACGGACTCGACCCGATCTCTCGGTATGCTCACCATTCGGAGCCAAGTCTATCGGCAACCCGAGAGCGCGTGGCGTCGTGCCGCGGTGACAGCAGCCACGGCAACGTTGATGACGAGATCCTCGGCGAGAAGACCAAGCCGCAGTGTGGATTCCTGGTCGGTCTGGCGGAGCCAAGGCTGACGGATGATGAGCCCGCTGGTTTCCACACCCTGGAGCGTGCCAGCGCCACCATCCAAAGAGTCTGCCGTGGTTCACTGCCTGCAGAGCGCAACGGATTTCCGACTACAGCCGAGATCGCGGAGCTCGCCAAGCACGCGACGGAACAGATCCAGAACACAGATTTCACCAGCCTCAACTCTGACCTGCTCGCGGACGGCAAGGATGTCGCAGAGATGACCGACGCTGGTGGCATATCATCAAGCTTGGACACGGATGGAGGCCAGCCGAACGACAAACGAGTCCGAACACTGACGGCACACATCGAGGAGCGCACGGGCCGAACGCACACGAGCCAGGACGAGCGTGACAGGGTCGACTGGAGGCTGGCCGCCAAATGGATCGCTGCCGAGCTGGTGCCGACCGCCTCGCTCACCAAGGAAAGTGGCGCCCGAGCGCGGCTGCCTCCTCGAGCGCCTGGCGAAGTGCAGCCGGTGCCCGGCGCCGCCCGACGAGCTAGGCCTCAGCGCAAAAGGCGGCGACCGTTGAGGCCCGCCGTGCCCCGCGGGGCCGCCGCGCGCGCCCGGCGGGCGAGCAGCGAGCTGCCGCTGGCCTCCCGCCGGCCGTCCGCCGGCCTGTGCGGAGAAGGAGGGGGAGGAGGAGGAAAAGGAGGAGGAGGAGGAGGAGGAGGAGGAGGAGGGGAAGGGGGAGGAGGAGGAGGAGGAGGAGGAGGAGGAGGAGGAGGAGGAGGAGGAGGAGGCCGCCTCCGCCTGGTCCGAGCCTCTCCAAGACAGAGGCATCTGCCGACGCGGAGGGGTGAGAGAGAGAGAGATAAACAGGACTCGAGTGTGTGTGTGTGTGTGTTTCCCCACGTCCCGAGTGGGGCTCCTGCTTTCCTAGCACGCCCTCTCCTTCTCCCTCTCCTCCTTCCCCTTATCCTTCTCCCGGCTCCCTACTATACCATGCCAATACCATACCTACCTACCATGCCACACCTACCATACCACACCTTCCATACCATACCTACCATACCCTACCCTACCCTACCCTACCCTACCATACCATACCATACCATACCATACCATACCATACCATACCATACCATACCATACCATACCTACCATGCCTACCATACCAAACCTACCATACCATACAATATTAACCATACCATGACCATACCTACCATACCATACCACACCTACCATACCAAAGATACCATACCATACCTACAAATGCAGGGAGGCCACGCCAGAGCGAGGACAGTATTGGGACACCATACTGTTTACAAGGTTTCGTGACCCCCACCCCCACCCCTCCAAAAGGCCCCGCCAGAGCGAGGAGGGTATTCGAAAACCACGTTACTCATCAGGTTACGAGGAGGGTATTCGAAAACCATGTTCTGACTCAAGTTTCGTGCCCCCCCCCCCCCCAATCCTCCAGGGAGGCCCCGCCTGAGCGAGGAGGGTATTCGAAAACAATGTTGTTGATCAGGTTTCATGCCCCTCCCACTCCTCCAGGGAGGCGCCGCCTGAGCGAGGAGGGTATTCGAAAACCATGTTGTTGATCAGGTTTCGTGCCCCTCCCACTCCTCCAAGGAGGCCCCGCCTGAGCGAGGAGGGTTTTCGAAAACCATGTTGTTTGTCAGGTTTCGTGCCCCTCCCACTCCTCCAGGGAGGCCCCGCCTGAGCGAGGAGGGTTTTCGAAAACCATGTTGTTTGTCAGGTTTCGTGCCCCTCCCACTCCTCCAGGGAGGCCCCGCCTGAGCGAGGAGGGTATTCGAAAACCATGTTGTTGATCAGGTTTCGTGCCCCTCCCACTCCTCCAGGGAGACCCTACCTGAGCGAGGAGGGTATTCGAAAACAATTTTATATATCTGGTGTCGTGCCCCACTCCTCCAGGGAGACCCCGCCTGAGCGAGGAGGGTATTCGAAAACCATGTTGTTGATCAGGTTTCGTGCCCCTCCCACTCCTCCAGGGAGGCCCCGCCTGAGCGAGGATGATATTGGAAAACCATGTTGTTGATCAGGTTTCGTGCCCCTCCCACTCCTCCAGGGAGGCCCCGCCTGAGCGAGGAGAGTATTCGAAAACCATGTTATTTATCAGGTTTCGTGCCCCTCCCACTCCTCCTGGTGAGCCCCGCCTGAGCGAGGAGGGTGTTCGAAAACAATGTTGTTGATCAGGCTTCGTGCCCCTCCCACTCCTCCTGGGAGTCCCACTCCTCCAGGGAGGCCCCGCCTGAGCGAGGAGGGTATTCGAAAACCATGTTGTTTGTCAGGTTTCGTTCCCCTCCCACTCATCCAGGAAGACCCCGCCTGAGCGAGGAGAGTATTCGAAAACCACGTTATTCATCAGGTGTCGTGCCCCTCCCACTCCTCCAGGGATGAACGTGGTTCCTGAACAGCCGTCGTCTTCTTCCCTGCTGCTCCCCCTCCTTGCCTTCGTCTGCCGCTTCTTTCGCACGTACTTTTGCGATGGCCCTTCCATTCATATTGCTAGTTTTTTGCCTCGCTGATCCCACGACGAAGCCCTCAACATAATGATGTGGGGAACTCCCTTAGCATAATTGATTTGTTATATGCTATGTGTGCCCTGCTGCCTAGCATTGATTCCGCAGGGCGCCATTTGCTCTAAGGGAGAACCAACATGATCAACTTCCTGCCCTGCCAGTGGCACTCAGAATCCTTGATCCTCGATCCTCGAAACCTCGATCCTCGGTCCACAACCCCCAATACTCTGGTGGTGGACTGAAGGCCTCTGGGCAAACCACTAGGCACCCATACTGTTCCGCTCCAGACCTCTCCCGGGGTGCGCTCTGACCAGACTTTCGAAGCGAACCCAGCCGTGGCGACAAGGGCCTCCCAGGAGGCCCGAAAGGCAAAAGCGAGGGCAGGGTAGCGGTATGGGCACCTTTTTCGGGCGTTTGGGTGACAGGGTTTAGTGGGACCTAGTTTAGTGACGTGTACCAGGGGACGACCCCCCGCCCCATTCCACTAACTGGAACTGGCGTCATCCGAAGAAACACCAGCAACGGCAGACGTGGTTCATTGACTCTGGCATTTTCGGGGGACTTCGGGGCCCAATCACTAAGCGGCTCCCCTTACCCAGGGTCCTGGCCGTGTCCGGCGTTTCCGCCTCCTCCTCGTCCTCCTCCTCCACCTCCACCTCCTCGTCCTCCTCCTCCACCTCCTCCTCCTTCTCCTCCTCCTCCTCCTCCACCTCCTCCTCCTCCTCCTCCTCCTCCTCCTCCTGGGTGATCCTCGCGAGGGCCCGGGGCGGGCGGCACAGCGCGCAGATCTCGGCTTCCTTGAGCTGGTCCTGCTTGCCGCTCGGCCGGCAGTTGCGAGCCTCACCGCGCGGAGGGAGGGAGGGAGGAGAGGGAGGGAGGAGAAAGGGGGGGAGGAGAAGGGGGGGAGAAGAGGGGTGGAGGAGGAGGAGGAGGAGGAGGAGGAGGAAGAGGAGGAGGAGGAGGACGAGTAGGATTGTCACGGCTGTCGCTTCAGGCACGGGTAATGTTTTACCGCTTCGCGCCCTAACAGTGGTGGCGTGCTAAACCACAGCATGAGGGGTCAACGCATGAAGGGCCAATGCCCCAGCATGAGGGGGTCAACGCATGAGGGGCCAATGCCCCAGCATGAGATGGTCAACGCATGAGGGGCCGAAGCCCCAGCATGAGGGGTCAACGCATGAAGGGCCAATGCCCCAGCATGAGGGGTCAAAGCATGGGCGGTCGAAGCTCCGGCATGAGGGATCAACGCATGAAGGGGGAATGCCCCAGCATGAAGGGGTCAACGCATGAAGGGCCAGCCAAGGCCCCAGCATGAGGGGGTCAAAGCATGAGGGGCAGAAGCCCCGGCATGAGGGGTCACCGAATGAAGGGCCAATGCCCCAGCATGAGGGGGTCAACGCATGAGGGGCCAGCCAAGGCCCCAGCATGGGGGGTCAGGGCATGAGGGGTCAACGCAGGAAAGGCCGAAGCCCTGGCATGAGGGGTCAACGCATGAAGGGCCAATGCCCCAGCATGAGGGGGTCAACGCATGAGAGGCCAGCCAAGGCCCCAGCATGGGGGGTCAGGGCATGAGGGGTCAACGCAGGAAAGGCCGAAACCCTGGCATGAGGGGTCAACGCATGAAGGGCCAATGCCCCAGCATGAGGGGGTCAACGCATGAGGGGCCAGCCAAGGCCCCAGCATGGGGGGTCAGGGCATGAGTGCTCAACGCATGAAAGGCCGAAACCCTGGCATGAGGGGTCAACGCATGAAGGGCCAATGCACCAGCATGAGGGGGTCAACGCATGAGGGGCCAGCCAAGGCCCCAGCATTGGGGGTCAGGGCATGAGTGGTCAACGCATGAGGGGCCGAAGCCCCGGCATGAGGGGTCAACGCATGAGGGGGCCAATGCCCCAGCATGAGGGGGTCAACGCATGAGGGGCCAGCCAAGGCCCCAGCATGGGGGGTCAGGGCATGAGGGGGCAACGCATGAAAGGCCGAAGCCCTGGCGTGAGGGGTCAACGCATGAAGAGCCAATGCACCAGCATGAGGGGGTCAACGCATGAGGGGCCAGCCAAGGCCCCAGCATGGGGGGTCAGGGCATGAGGGGACAACGCATGAAAGGCCGAAGCCCTGGCGTGAGGGGTCAACGCATGAAGGGCCAATGACCCAGCATGAGGGGGTCAACGCATGAGGAGGTGGAGGAGGGGGAGAAGGAAGAGGAGGAGGAGGAGCAGGGGGGGGGGGGGGGGAAGAGGTGGGGGGGGGGGGGGGGGGGGGGGGGGGGGGGGGGGGGCGCTGTCCCAACGGAAAAAGTCGGGGGTAGAGATCACATCGTCGGGCCCCAAGGGGGCTCCAAAACTGCCTCGAAGAGGCTCAACCAGGCCCCAAAACTGCTCTCAAGACGCCCACAAGAGCCCCAAGATAGTGCCCAAGAAGCCCACGGCGCCACAACTGTGGACTCCCCGTCTGTTCTTGGGGACGGCCGAATGGCGTAAGCCTCTTGAACAAAGATCACATCGTGGGGGTCTGAGTAACCAGACCTCCACACACAGTATCGTAAAGATCAGAACGGGAGTGTTTCGCATGTTCGGACCGTCCAAAGGAGCGCCCCTGGGATGCAACAAAACTGCCCCGCCCTGGCGAACAGGTCGACAAACACGTTTCAACTAAAAATTGTGCCCTTGTTCTCCTCCTCACCGTCCTTTTACTCCTCCTCCTCCTCCTCCTCATGATCATCATCATCATCATCAGCATCATCATCACCACCACCACCACCACCATCATCATCATCATCATCATCATCATCATCATCATCATCATCATCATCATCAGCAGCAGCATTATCATCACCACCACCATCACTATCATCATCATCATCGTCATCAGCAGCAGCAGCCGCAGAAGCAGCAGCAGCAGCGTCATTGTCGTGTCGCCGTCTTTCCTTAATATTCATCATCATCAGCATCATCAGCATCATCAGCATCGTCATTATCAGCTTCAGCATCAGCACCAGCATCATCATCATCATCATCATCATCATCAGTATCATCATCATCATCAGCATCATCATCATCATCATCGCCATCCTCGTCGTCATCATCATTATCACCATCCTACTCATCATCATCAGCATCATCATCATCATCGTCATCATCAGCAGCAGCAACATCCTTACCCTTACCCCTCTCCTCCTGCAGCAGTGTAGCACTAAATGTTTAAGTTTGCCTATTGCATTGTCGCACCTTGACTGGAACTTATGGAACCACTGTTCCTTCCACTTCCAAAAAAATATCGCTGCATGTCTTACTGCGCTGCTGGGCATGTTGACTTCCAGAAGATTTGCAAAAGTCCTGGACAAGGTTGTCCCTGTCCATGAACTGTGTCATTGTGTGGAAGAAAAAAACAAGTTAGATTTATATATATTAAGATAGAAAAAACAACGACAATAAACACGGTGCATTTGTCGAAGTCCGAACTGGTAGGCCATCCTGGTGAGCCCACGGGACAATGAAGCGAGCAGCAGAGGAGGGACTGCCGAGTACATCCTGAGGTGAATCCCCGCAGTCGTCGATGAGCATCGGCATGGGACCTTGAAGAACGGATTCCGCAGCCAGCAGCAAGTTGGCCGAAGCGTGGGTGAGCTTCGGATGCCAGCAGCAGGCGAAGATCAGCAGCGTGATTCTCAGAGCCCGCAACGCCAGAAGGGAGCTCACCAGCCTCGTCGGCAGCAGCGTGGTGAGCGAAGTTGGACTGTTGGAGCTTGATCCGCCAGTCGACGCGGCGCGCCGCGCGGCGCACCAGCTGGGAACGGAGGGCCGCCGGCGAGAGAGAGAGAGAGGAGGAGGCGGAGGGGGAGGGTGAGGGGGAGGGGAAGGGGGGGGAGGAGGAGGAGGAGGGGAGGAGGAGGAGGAGGAGGAGGAGAGGAGGAGGAGGAGGAGCGAGGAGGAAGAAGAGGAGAGGAGGAGGCAGCCTCAGAGACGCGCGCTGTGGCACCACGAGGAGAAGAGGAGCAGGCACCTGGGGAGGCACCTGCCAGAAGTCGCAACGACGGGTCGGCACCGACGGTTGACCCCAGCGGCAACCCCTCCTCCTCCGCCTCCTCCTCCCCCTCCTCCTCCTCCTCCGACCTCCTCCTTCTCCTCCTCCACCTCCTCCTCCTCTCGCCTCCTCTTCCTCTTCCTCCTCTCGCCTCCTCCTCTCGCCTCCTCCTCCTCCTCCTCCTCCTCCTCCTCCTCCTCCTCCTCCTCCTCCTCCTCCTCCTCCTCCTCGTCCTCCTCCTCCCACGAGGTACGACTCTCCTGCTTTCTGCGCACGGGTACAAGTCTGCACACCTAGGCACAGACGACAATGGACAGCCAGCCTGGCCCAAGGAGTGCCCTGAGGTATCTGGAGGACGGCGGCGGCGGCGACGACGACGACGAAAACGACGACGACGACAACGAAAGCGGCACCGACGACGACGAAAGCGGCACCGACGACGACGACGACGACGACGACGACGACGACGACGACGACGACGACGACGACGACGGACAGTCAGGACAGAGCTGCGCTGCGGGAGGGCGCGCGGAGCCGCCTCGAGCAGCTGCGCCTGGAATCGGTCCACCTCGAGCGCCTCCATCTTGCCCATCCGACTGCCCCTGGGACGGCCAGGGTCGACGAGGAGGAGGGGGACCGACCGAGGGAGGAGGGGGTGGAGGAGGAGAGAGGAGGGAGGAGGGAGGACGAGGGGGTGGAGAGGAGAGAGGACGAGCGGGTGGAGGAGGAGAGAGGAGGGAGGAGGACTGCCGTGAAGTGTGGCATGGAGATGGCGGCTAGACCTCGCACTAGAGATCACGGACCTCCACGGATGAGGAGGGAGGAGGAGGAGGAGGAGGAGGAGGAGGAGGAGTAGGAGGAGGAGGAGGAGGAGGGAGGAGGAGGAGGAGGAAGAGGTGGAGGGAAGAGCAAAAAGGAGAGAGGAGTAGGCGAAGGCGGAGAAGGAGGAGGACCAGAGCAAAGCCAGGATGCATCACTAATGCTGCAATCCACCCTACCATCCCAAGACCCCTTCTCATAAGTCCCTGCAAGCCTTCCTCTTCAGTACATGAAGCGCCCACTTGAAAGACGAGCACCCGATGGGCCTTCCATCCAGGCGTGGCCGTCGTTGCGACAAGGGACGGACTTGCACCCTTCACGCGATTGGCAAGGAGTTCGAGAAGGTTGGATCATAAGGTTCGCAAAACGCCCAACAAAATGCATATGTTAAAGAAGAACCGTCCCCCCAACCGTGTGACTGCTGCATTGTTACACGTACGGTCAGTAAATTCGGAAGCGTCTCAGGCGAGAGCCCGATTTTGAAAAGGACCCACCGTCCATCCGTGCAGTTGTTTCTAGTCTTTACATTCGACGGCGTCCCAAGCGAGAGCCACATTTCCAAATGAATTCGTCCTTCATCCCTTTGGCTGCTGCGAAGTGTTGATACGAATGTGCGCGGCGTTAACGCGAGATTCCCATTCAAGTGAAGCCACCCACCACCCTTGTGACTGCCGGAAGCCTCAAGAATGTATGTGTACGGCGCTGAGGCGAGAGCCGCATTTTGAAAACTAAACGGCCTCCATCCTTGAAACTGTTGCAACGTATGTTTAAACGAATGTG
>CAUYUJ010014767.1:90732-123232 GCA_963575745.1 Prorocentrum cordatum | reverse complement strand
CTACCTACTACCTACTACCTACTACGACTACTACGACTACTACTACTACTACTACTACTACTAAAACGACGACAGATACTACGACTAATACTACGACTACTACGACTACTACTACTACTAACCACTACCACTACTACTATTACTACTACTACTACTACTACTACTACTACTACTACTACTACTACTACTATTAGTACTACTACTACTACGACTACTACTACTACTACTACTACTACTACTACTACTACTACTACTACTACTAGACTACTACTACTACTCTACTACTACTACCTACTACGACTACGACTACGGCTACTACTACTACCATCACTACTACTACTACTACTACTACTACTACTACTACTACTACTACTACGACTACTACTACTACTACTACTACTACTACTACTACTACTACTACTACTACGACTACTACTACTACTACTACTACTACTACTACTACTACTACTACTACTACTACTACTACTACTACTACTACTACTACTACTACCACTACTAGGGCCATAAGTGGTCTATGTTACTGGATTCTGACCCTGTGAGGCCCCAAGCGCGACGGCCATTCCTGGAGGGCCTCAGCGGCCCCAAGATGACCTCCAATATGGCTCAAAATAATTCAAGATGGCTCAAGATAGCCTCCGACGCGCATCCAAGAAGCCTCAAGACGGCCCCAAGACGGCGCCAAGTGCCACCCCAGCCTTAAGCGGCAACAATGGCCCCTAACCAAAAGAAAATACGCGATTGCTGCCGCCTCGCCTTTCCGCTTCCGTCGGGCCTCGAAGGCCCCGAGATGGCCCCCAGATGGCCCGAGAAAACCCCGGAAGTTTGTGTTGTTTGTTTTGCCATGTTTGGGTCCGCCCACGGAATCAATCCGCCGCGGGCAAATGCCACCCTGCCACTTGCTCTCATCACGCTGTTGCACACGGGGCGCAGCCCGCCCGTGCTGTCCTGAGCTTTTGCCCAGGCGTGTCCCGGTCGCGGCGGCGACCTCTCTTTCCTCGACGGGAATAGCGCGAGCGACATGCGCGGCCTTCACGCCCCTCAGAATCCGTCTAAATGTCGACGCTTGCGCGGCCGCGAGAATCATCGTCGGCATATTCGCCAAATTCAAATCCATTCGGCGCCGGGCGGCAGGCATCAGCCCCGCGCGTCGCCTCGGCGCCACCACCACGGCATCGTTGAAAGCCTTCGCTCGCTCAACCGCGCCTTTGACAGCAATGCCGACGAAGAGAAAGCTGAAGTAGATCAAAGCGTGCCTGCGCTGGGCCGCCAAGTCCACATCCTCGTCGGAGCACGCCATAACCGCGCCCTGTATAGTTGGGAAAGCCGGCACTTCGTCAGCATTTGGACGCTCTGTCTCCGTGGCGAGCGAAGACTAGGTCAGCGCTAAGACTCGCCACGCTTGTCCACCTAGTTTGTGCGTTGTGCAAGCACGCTGCCGAATGCCCCCCCCGCGCAGATTCTCCTGGCCGCGCGGAGAAAGCACGTTCCTCTGCGAACGCTGGGCTAAACGCCTCGCAGTCGTCGAGCGCCGCGGCGCACCGCGCGCGCGTCTTGATCTGAATCGGCTCGCGCGAAAACACAAGCTCCAGAAAGTCCGAAGACGAGACGGGCGGGGGCCTCTGCCACATGGCCACGCCGACTGTCCGCTCCATGGAGGTCAACCATGACATTGGGGACTCCTGCAAGCGCAAGCCCGGCGCCCTCCCTGCACGCCCGCCCTCGCCCGGCCCCCTTCGCGCCAGCGCATCCGACGTTCGCTGCGGCCCCGCCCATGCTGATCGCCAGTTCTCCGAGCGGGTCTTCATGCACGATCGCGTCTGTCTTGGGCCTGCGCGACACCAGCGCAAAAACCGCGACTCCTCTGAAGCGGCCCACATTCTCGCTGCTAGCGGGAGCTGGTGAATCACATCCGGCGCAGTCGTCGTGCATGGCTCGTTGGCTACAACGACGCACTGCGTCATCTTGCCCCCCGAAGAGGCCAAAACCCTAGCTCGTCGCGGCCGGTAACGACTCATTTTGCACTACGCAGGCCCTCCTGCGCCAAGCGCGTCAAAGGCGTCTAAGCTCTAAGCCTATAAATGCATCTGGAGCAGCATCTACGGATGCCAGCGCAGGACCATAGAACGGTTCAAGCCCCCCGTCGCGTTGACCTGCACGCAGGCGTTAACTGCCAGTGGAACTGACGCCAAGGCGCGCGGCAGCTGGGCCACAAGAATCACCCCCAACCATTCTTTGAACCGCGCCCCAGGACATAGGGTCGGCCACGTCAACGATGACTACAGCATCAAACTTGGCGCGCCCCTTCCCCGAAACTGCAGGATTCGGCCATCCGCGAATCGAAAAATAGACACGCCGCCTTCGTCGAATCGCAAGCCGGAGAATTGCACGCGCCGCGGCGCAGTCTGGCGGCGGCGCCCGGAATGTCCGCAGACTCTTTCAGTGAGACGCGGAACATCCACCCGTGTCACAGGCCGATCATACTTCCAGGCTGTCGTAGACCCTCAATCCTCCTCTTGACCGTCGCGCGCCAGCATGGGTCGTCAGACTCCTCAGCGACAACCAGATCAGGGAACAGGCCTGCGCCGTCTTGGTGGGCCCCAGCGCTTACAGGGTGCTCCACCAGAAAATTCATCGGCCTATAAGTCTCCTCTTTGCACTTCTTTGACCACTCAAGGCGGCCTGCTGGGACGCCCTGAAGTTCGGCGCGATCAAGCCGCAGCCCGATCGGATCCCATAACGAATGAGGCGCCTTGCTGCCCACTGCGCCCTCAGCGCCCAAGCTCTCGCCCCCCTCGCAGCTAAATTACGCTCTCGACGCGAAACCGCCTGGATCTGGCAAGCCCAACACGTTCGAACCGAAAGAATACCTTCCGAGTACTTGAAAGCCGGCAATGGCAACGGGACGCGCCTGGACATGCTGCCCCGATATTCCAACAATCCGGCCTCGCACATCCTCCACGTTCGCCCTCTGTCGCCCATTATCTGGCGCCTAAAAACCAAAAGCCGCCTTGTCGTGTCAATATGTACCCAACCCCCCTGAAGCGCTCCAACCGAAATTGCTCTTCCGCGGTCAAAACTGTTCTGGCCTGCCAATCTCGGAGCGAGCCACGCGCCCGCATCGCGGCCCAATCCATACACTGCGCCCAAGAGTCCCCAAGCCGGGGCGCGCTGGAACAGTCCGCAAGGCAGCGACGCCCACCCCTCTTTCAACAGGAAAACGCAAGGGAGGCGAGTCAGCATCGTCGCGGCCTCGTCGGGACCGCAGACCTTGGCGCCACGGCGTAACTGGTGCAACCCGGACCTTGTGATTTCCTCGCCAGAAAGGCCACGTGAATCGATTGGATCACAATACGTGCCCGGCAAAAACTTAGGCACCATATGGAGACCCGAAAATCGCGAGCCCCCAAGCCTCCTGCAAGCGCTGCTCGCTCGTTGCTACCAGCCGACCGCGCTCGTCGCTGAGCTGACCCCCCCCCCCCCTGCAGCATGCGCTTCCGACGCGGAAACACGCACGACGCTCACAGACGTCTTGCGACCACGCCAGGCCAGGACAGCCAGCGTCTGCCGCAAAAGGACATGAACCTCACAATCAAAAGCAACGGAGGCAATGGTCGCCACATCTTTCGCCCCCATCA
This sequence comes from Prorocentrum cordatum, assembly GCA_963575745.1. Taxonomy (NCBI): domain Eukaryota; class Dinophyceae; order Prorocentrales; family Prorocentraceae; genus Prorocentrum; species Prorocentrum cordatum. Next base: position 119,576 of record CAUYUJ010014767.1, on the reverse strand, counting down.
TGTGGGCAACGCGTCCTGCATTTTCGATTTCCGCTCTCGACAGTGCTAATTATACCATGATCGGGGTCGCACACGGTAGGATGTCTGGTTCACGCCGCAAAAATGCTCCGAAGATGCGCGACGCTTGGGAAAAGTCCTTGACACACGTACAAGTGCCAGGTGTCACGCGCGGTCCCAACATTCGCCCGTTTCAAATCTGCCAAGCGCGGGGTGGAAAAAACGTTTCGTCGCAAGCAAAACCACGAACTCGAAGGTAAAGCCTTGCGAACCATGAACGGACATAACCATAGCGCGCAAATCTGGGCACAGCTGTTGAACGAGGTCGCGCTGTTCGTCTCAAGAGCACAACACCGCAATTGAACTCGAACCCGTCGTTTCGTGCATCACGCCAACCTGCCCAGCGGCCCACCGCGCCTCAACTTGGGAAAACCGTGACGTCTCATCGCCACCGTCCTCCGCCAGGTGTCGCTGCCTTGAGTCGATCATAGCCACCCGCAGTCCGTCTGTGCACGTCTCACCGCCGTGAATCTTCCCCCCGTAAAGGAGCAGTCCCGCACGCAGGCCGCGCTCCTGAGGATATCGCATTTGCAATCTGAATAAGAGCTGACGAGCTCCGCACAACACGAGCGTTGAAAGGAAAGGGCGTAGACTCGCTGAGCGATGCGGTCTTGGAAAAAAACATGGAAAAAGATAGAAAAAATAGAAAAAAAAACATTGAAAAAAAGAGAGAGAGAGAGAGAGAGAGAGAAAAAAAAAAAAAAAAAAAAACTAACCGAGAACCGATAACCGTGACCGAACCAGACCGAACCAGCCTTAAACAAAAAAACAAAAACAAAACCAGACCAAACCGAATTCACTCAGAGCCGAACCCGGGGGAACCGAACCGAGCCACAACCGGAACCGAACCGGGCCGGGGCGGCCCCCGAACGGAACCGACGAGAACCGAACCGGACGTCCCAACCCAGCCCGCGCAAAACCGCAGGACGACGACCTCCTGTGTCCAGGCGGACTCCCCCTGGCCCGGATCCCCCCCGGCCCGGAGCCCCCCCGGTCCGGACCCCCCCCAATCTGGACCCCCCCCGAGCCCGTTCCCCTTCGGGTCCGGACCTCCCCCGGTCCGGACCCCCCCGGTCCAGACCACCCCCGGTCCGGACCACCCCCGGTCCGGCCCCCCCCTGGCCCGGACCCCTCCCAGTCCGGACCACCCCCCGGTCTGGACCCCCTCCGGTCTGGACCCCTCCCGGTTGAGGACCCTTGGTCCGGGCACCCCCCTCCTCCTCCTCCTCCTCCTCCTCCCTCCTCCTCCTCCTCCTCCTTTTCCTCCTCCTCCTCCGCCTCCTCCTCCTCCTCCTCCTCCTCCGCCTCCTCCTCCTCCTCCTCCTCCTCCTCCTCCTCCTCCTCCTCCTCCTCCTCCTCCTCCCTCCTCCTCCTCCTCCTCCTCCTCCTCCTCCTCCTCGTCCTCCTCCTCCTCCTCCTTTTTCTCCTCCTCCTCCTCCTCCTTCTTCCTCCTTATTCCTCCTGATTCCTCCTTCTTATGCTTCTAATTATTCTTATTCATTGTTACTATCATCATTATTCTTATTACTCTTATTATTGTTCATATTCGTATTATTCATATTCCGCTTATTAGTATTATTTTTATTCTTCTTATGAATATTTTTATTATTGTTATTATTATTATTATTCTTGTTATTATTCTTATTATTATTCTTCTTTCATTCTTATTATTATTATTATTCTTATCATTCTTATTATTATTATGATTATTCTTCTTCTTATTATGAGTATTATTATTATGTTTCTTCTTATTATTATGCTTATTCTTCTTATTATTATTATTCTTCTCATGATTATTATTATTATTATTATTATTATTCTTATTATTCTTATTATTATTCTTATTATTAGTATGCTTATTATTATTATTATTATTCGTATTCTTCTGATTATTTTTATTATTATTCTTCTTATTATTATTCTTCTTATTCTTATTATTAGTATGATCATCATCATTATTATTAGTATTAGTATTAGTATTAATATTAGAATTAGTATTATTAATATTATTATTATCATTATTATTAGTATTAGTATTATTATTATTACTATTATTATTATTCGTCTTATTATTCTTAGTATTAGTCTTCTTGTTGATCTTATTATTATGATTATTCTCCCTATTAGTCCGCCGATCCGGCGTGTGAGTTTCAAGGAGTCTCAGCTACAGCCTCGAGGCTGAGCCTCAGCCTCTGGGGGGGTTGTCGGGGTGGCTCTGCCGGGGAAGGGGGGGTGGGGGGGGGGGGGCGAGTTTCCGGCGGATGCGTTTTTTGACACCCCTCACAAGGATCGTGGCCTCCGAGGGGGTTCCGAACTCGAGTACCACCCCTCCCGCACCAAGAAGCTCCGAGGAGGCCTCCAAGAGGCCCCAAGGGGCGCAGAAGAGGCCCCCAAGAAGCCCCAAGAGGCTCCCAAGAGACCCCCAAGAGGCCCTCTAGTGGCCCCAAGAGGCCCTAGAGGCCCCCAAGAAGCTCCAAGAGGCGCCCAAGAGGCCCCCAGAAGTCCCAGCCAACCACGAGATCCCAACCAGCATCCATGAGGCCTCTGACCCACCACCCACGCACGGTGGCGGGATAGGCCGACGGCCACTGGATAAATGCTGAGTGAGAGGAGGGGAGGGACAAAGAGAGGAGGGACGAGGGCGAAGAAGGATCACATCAGTCGGAGCGCCCCGGATCGGCGGCACTGGCCGAAGGCCACTACAATATTCTTTTTGTTATTACTATTCTTCTTCGTACTCTTATTCGTATTATTCTTAATAATAGTATTAATATTATTAGTAGTAGTATGATTCTTATTAATGTATGAGTAGTATCATTAGTGATAGTAGTATTAATAGTAGTAATATGACTCTTATTACTACTACTACTACTACTACTACTACTACTACTACTACTACTACTACTACTACTACTACTACTACGATTATCATTATTAGCAGTATTAATATTATTATGATTAATTTCAGTATTAATCGTAGTATGATTATTATTCTTATTAGTATTCGTCTTCTTCTTATCATGCTTCTTATATTCTTATTATTCTTATTCTTATTATTATAATTAGAAGTATCAGTATGATTATTCTCGTTCTTTTCTTATTATTAGTAATATTCTTCTTCGTCTTCTATTCATATTCTGATTATTATTATTAGTATTATTAATATTATTGTTATTATTCGTCCTCTTCCTCTTCCTCTTCCTCTTCCTCCTCCTCCTCCTCCTCCTCCTCCTCCTCCTCCTCTTCCTCCTCCTCCTCCCCCTCCTCCTCCTCCTCCTCCACCTCCTCCTCCTCCTCCTCCTCCTCCTTTTGTTTTCAAACTGGGTCGTCGCTTACGCCCACGGGGCGCCCAACGTCGCGCCCGACCGATCGGGCCGAATCGAGCCGGACTGGCCAACGGAACCGAACCAAACAGGTCGGACCGAACCGCGCGAAAATCAGAACCGAACCGAACCGGCGGCAGACCAAAGCCGAACCGGCCGAAACCGAACCGACGTTTAAACCGAACCGGCAAAGTAAACCCGAACCAGCTGCAGAACCGGACCAAACCGAATCGAGCCGATTCTTTCGTGGGAAGGGGGACTGGCGGTAATTGCTGATGGTCGCCAAACACCACGAGGCGCATGAGCTCCTTTAAGGCAAGAACCATACCCATGGCCTGATCATTCCTGGTGCGGTCGCCTTCATCAACTATGGATTCATCGACCTTGCACTTCAAAGTTCCAACTAAATCAACAGACACGCAGAAGCACCTTGAGGAGGCCCGTTGATCAATCCGCCTCCCTTCACACACTTCCAGGCTACCACAAACGAGAACTGGATCCAAATTTACCCTCTCACACGCATCATAAAATTATCGGACAGGGTGTTCTGCGGAGCAAAATACGCAATCGAACATCCTCTCGCAATTTTCGTTCTCACGATCGCGAGAGCTGTCGTTGTCTTGACAGTTCCAGCGGGCGCAACCACGGCGAGAATCTGAGTCTCCCAAGACAGCATCATATACCTTACATTGACCTGCGTTGAAATGCGAAGCGTGCGTGCACTTCAACAGGTTCATGGCGAAGGCGTTTTTCTCTGGCCACTTGCATCGGCAACCCCTGAATGACCATCTTCATGAGAACGGTTCTGCAGGACCCCCCGACTGAGCCCGCGTCCGTTCGAAGGGACCTGTCAGCACGCAATGCTCTTCCCCTGTTAATGTCCGGACCGACCGCTGAACCTACCTACAGCAAGTGGAGCCCCGACCCTAAGGTCTATGATCTTCACAACAATCCCGTCGTAATGCCGGTACGTTCTCACGAACAAATGTATCCGGCCTCCTTGGAGTCGTTTACGTTGCAGCACGTCCGCTTCTTCTGCTTCCAACTCGGCGTGGAAATCCGCCAAACTGTCAGAGGCGGCGAAACCTTGCAGCTCCATCTCCTTCTCGGCCTCATCCTGTTCACTGTCGGAGTCGGAGCCGTCGCAAAACACATCAAAGAACGCATCGGGAATTTCCACGCACGAAGCAATGTCTCCATCCGCACCATCTTCTGCTGACTGAAAAGCCGTGTCCAGAGGCCGTACGAGAACCGGAACATATCCCAAATCACGCAGCGCAAAAGTCGCTGAAAGCTTCGTCTTGAAAGCCGCCGTCATGAACCCTCCACTCGGACCTGTCATCGTGTCTGCTGACTTTCGATCAACTGGTAAATACAGAGCAACATTGGCATCGTCCACGCGCGTGGAATGCGGCTGGAAAAACACGAGCGCAATCTTCATTGGATATGGGTGTACCGGCCTAAAACCATCCAGGAGGGCATGAAGCTCTGCCCCTGGACCCTGCCCGATCAGGTAGGTGAACACCTGCGCACCAGTAGGTAGTGAAACAAACGGCCCTGACGCTCCTCCTCCATGCTCAACGGTCATCGCGAAAGCGCGGCCGGCAACTGTCAACTGATAAGCACCGTACATTTCTGGTGGGCAGCCCTCCAGCATCGCGCTCCTCTTCTCGGTTGAAAAGCCAATCTGTTGGGCGACATAGCGCCTTCCACCTGCATACCGCAAATCCAGATATGCGATGCAAGAAGAAATGGCCGCATCAGAAGCAAGCTTGTTCATCGCGAGGATGCAATCGCGAAACGAACTGCACTTGTGACCGTGACGCGCATACTCTCGCACCAAGGAGTTGCCGCAATGCGACGAGAGCAAAGGGCTGAGATACCTCATTGCCGCGACGACGGGAGGCGCCGCAGCTTGGCCATGAACCGTCTTGCCCAACATGCCGCGCGTGGGAAAGCGCTTTCTTTCAGACGCGGCCATCTTGGAAAACTGCTTTCCCTGGGGATCAGCTTCGTGAACCACGAGTTCGGGCGTGGGAAAGTCATCGCCCGAATGCAGAATCGACGTTAGGGCCTTAGCTGCCCATGATTGACGGCGCGAACGCTCGTCGTGCGTGGGGGCCCAAGGATTAGCCTCGAGCTCTTTCGCTTCCAATTCCCAAGACGCCACGTTTGCTCCAAACCGACAAAAGGCGTTGACATACCGCCCTCACTTCTACACGACTCGTGAATTCGGGCCCATCATCAGGAGGGCACGAGCTTTTTTGGCCCATACATAGAAAGTCGCTTCCGACGGTCGCAGACGTGACCCAAGAAAACCCCCAGAAGGGACCCAGGAGGGATCCAAGACGACCTCAAGAGCGCCCGAGAGCGCCCCAAGAGTGCCCAAGACGGCCCCAATACGCCAGTCTTGAGCCTCCGATGGGGGGGGGGGCTGAAGTCACGCCTAACCCTTCGTTTTGAAGTGGGCCCGCAATTTCCTCAAGAGGCCTCCCAGACCCCCCTAAGGAACCCCAAGAGGGCCCCCAAGAGTGTCCCAAGTGGCTCCGCGAGGACCCCAAGAAAGACCCAAGATGGCTCCAAGAGACCTCGGGGAAAAAACTTCCAAGGCGGCCGTTACACTGCATGCGTCTACAATTCCCTGATCAAGGCAACTCGCCTCGCGATTCGTTTCTGGATGGACTGGTGGGGGAACTTTTTTGATGGGCGGCCCCGAGGAAAAGTCCACGAAGCGGGGCGGGCGCGGCTGGGGCACAGGGCGAGATAATTGGTTACGAAGGCGCATAGGCCGACGCAACAAGTGCACCTGCAAGAGGCAAAATGCCCCTCATTGAGATGCGAGCGACCCGGGAACGGGGACGCAAGCACCAGGCTGAAGCAGACGGAGGAGAAGTCGCATGGTGGCGCCAGCTCGAACCGCACAGTGAGAGAGCACTGGCGAGGGCCAAGCAGCTCAGTGGCAGCACAGTGGGCACGTGAGGCTGCACCGCTCACCACGACGAAGAGGCGAGAGAGCAAAGAACGCGCGGGCGGAAGAGGCGGAGCCGGGAAAGCCTCACTCACTTGGACTCCTGGGCGCGATCGGACATGAGGCACCGACCAATGCACGGAGACGTCGACCCAGTCGCGGAGTCCGAACCTTGACTGCCTGGCCCAGAGTGTCGGGGGAACGGCAGCAGGCGTGGCCGAGCGCCATGGACCAACTCGCAGGAGGGCTGGAGCACTGACAGAGGATGAACCCCTTGTGCAGTACCTGGAGCACGAAGGTGGCTCCCGCCGAGAGAGGTGGACCAAGTCTTCGGCGAACAATGCAGGCAGCTTATCCATCACGGTGGACGGGGGAACCAAGCGGCGAGCGTCAACCGGGGGCAGGGGTGGACGAGAAGGGGGAACGCCGACAGTCTTGCCGTTCCGCACTCACCCCAAGTCCGGCCCCCGGTGGTGCCGGGGCAGGCACAAAGCCCGAGTTGCCAGACCAACACCGGGCAGCAGCGCGGCCCGACCACACCTCGGAACTCTGCGAGAGAGCCTCCAGGCGGTACATGACCCAAGTGCTCCTAGAGCCTCGGCGGGGGGAAATCGCGCGTGGCCGAATCCACAGGAGGAGGAGGGGGGAGAGGAGGAGACGCAGCCGATAGCCGCAAAATCCAATGAATGAAGGGAGGAGGAGGGGGGCGACGCCATTGCTCATACGGTGGGACCTTGGCCGCTGTGACCTCCACAGCGCGATGCGGCGGGACCTCAGTCGCGGGGGGAACAGAGCGCCTGGCCCCTGCAGGGGGACGCCACGCCCCTACTGCAGGGCAGCATCGTCGGGGGGGAAGCACGCGAGGTGCAGAGCGTCAGAGCCAGGTGGAGCGCCTGGGGTGGGCCTATGGCCACCATCCCCGGCCATCCAAAGTAGGTGTCCCAGGGGGAACAGTACAGGTGGAGCGCGCGGGGCGGGTCTATGGTCAGCCCCCCCAGTCATCCAAAGTAGGTGTCCCAGCGGTGCACGGGGGGTGGGTTATTTTAGCCACCAACGCCGTTCAGAAGGTTTTTGGGGGGGGCGGGGCAACTGTCCCATTGCCCAGGCGAGGAAAGTCGAGCGCGGCAGTGCCAACAGCCGCTCCAAATCCCCATTGTCTAAGAGTGCCCTCGCGACCTCTTGCAGCCGCCCCTTCCGTAGTGAAGCCCTAATAAGGGCGCGGCCGAAGGTTGGATCGATCGCTCGCCAAGACGGCGGCGGGGGCGCAGGGCCCCAATTGACGTCCGCATGAGCCGAGAAGCGAGGCCGAGGGATTGCGTTGGCGGTCACCCCTTTCTCAAGTCGGACGCCAACCACCGACGAGAGCGCTGCCACTTGGTCAGCTAGCAGCTCGTCGGCTGTGCTGGTTAGCGATCTCGCCAGCTTACCCCAGTCTGGCATATCCATCAGCTCCTCCGCGCATGCCACTATCTCCGCCTGGCCAACGGCGGGAAGATCAGACCAGAACGTGGCCCATTGCAGCTGCGGCTCCTCGTTAGGCCCGCTCGCGATGAGGGGCCGCTCGTAGGAGAGGCAGAACCATCGGCGCGAGCCAGGGGGGAAGGCTCCAAGCCCACCGGCTCCTGCTGGGGTTCGCGCAAGGCACTCTGCGACGTGGGGGCACGTCCAGAAGCTTAGCGAGCTCTTGCAACGCGCGATGTCTGCAGGCATCCGAGTCGAGATAACGAGACGCCATCAAGCTCCAGTTGGCAAAAGGGCCCGATGGATCCGTCACCCACGCGGACCATGGCGGTGCTTTGAGCGAGGCGGCCACGGCACGCACACGGATGCCAACACGCCCGTAGGCGGAGAAGAAGTACTTGAGGAACACGCTGCGCCGGAACGAACACAGGCCCTTCTCCAGGTGGATGAGTCCAACCCGCATCCAGTCCTGCAGCCAGGTCGAGCCAAAGGCGAGGTCGGTCCACAGCTTCCGCAGGTCATCGCCCAGGTTGATGGAATATTCCCAGGCGCCCAGGATACCCCTGATACTACAGTACCCCAGGAAGAGCGCGCAGAAGCACATGATGTTGACCGTCACGCACCAGCGGATGCCGGAGATCTGCCCACGGCGGATGGTGCCCTTTAGGACTGTGCGCCCTTCGCGCAGGCCCGATGGCACACCCTCAGGGCCGGGGACTTCAACGGTACCGCCCCACATGCGGCCTGCGACCGCACACCTGATGTGATTGGCGTGTGGCGTGTCTGGCTGGTTGCACCGCCGCTGGTAGCGCAAAATGGCCACCTCGATGAGCTCGGCCATCTCTGGCGACGCAGGTGCGTCCGTGCTGGCGACCAGAAACTGGCCAGCGCGGCGCTGTTCCACCCAGCGCATCTGTTCCTCGATGTCGATTCCAAAACGAATCCAAAAAAGAAAATGCAGCGCCTGCGGATTTTCGTGTTGCACTGGATTCCAAAAGAAATCCCGATGGAAACTGGAGAGCCTCCAATGTCAAAACAAAAGAATCCTGAGAAAAAATGGAGCGCCTCTGGATACTTCCGGAAACCAATATCTCGTATTGGATGCGGCTGGGAATCCCACACGAAAGTGGAATGCCTCCCGACTCCACTGAAAGCCATTTATTTGGTATTTGATTTCAGAAGGAATCCCTCCAAAAAGCGAAGCGTCTCCCGATTCCACTGAACACCAATGTCTTTCATTGGACTTCTCACGGAATCCCGAAGGAACGCGGAGCGTCTCGGGATTTCACAGAGAGCCATTGTTTGGCATTGAATTTCACAAGGAATTCCCTATGAAAATGGAACGTCTCCAGATTCCAGAAAACAATTGTGTTGCATTGAACTCGGCATGGAATTCCAAAGGAACGCAGATAGGCTCTGGAGTCCAGAGATTCGGGAAATGAAATACCTCCAGAAAGTGAAGCGTCTCCGGAGTCCACCGAAAAACAATGTCTTGCATCGGATGACAGAAGGAATCTCGAAGCAAAGTTGTGCGCCTCCGGATTCCTCAGAAAGCTATTGCGAGGCATTGGATTTCAAAAGGACTCCCTCCGGAGAGTGGATTGTCTCTGGATTTCACTGAGAATCATTGTGTCGTATAGAACCTAAATGGAATCCCAAAGGAAAGTGGAGCGCCACTGGATTCCACCGAAAACCATTGTTCGGTATTGGATGACAGGGCAACGCCTCTGCAATCCACCGAAACCCGTTCTTTTGTAGTGAATTTCAACCAGGATTTCTCAGGACAGTGGAGCGCATCCGCATTCCACAAAAAAACACTGCTTGGTTTGGGATGTCAAAAGGGTCCCCTCCGGAAAATGACCGCCTTTGGACCCAACCAAAAATCATTGTTTGGTATTGGATTTCGAAAGAAATCCCTAAGGAGAGTAGATCGCATCTGGGTTCATGTGAAAGCAGCTCTTTTTAGTGGGTTTCTGTTTGCTCGACATTAGATTTTGGACTACAACAGGATCCCTCGAGAAAGTGAAGCGCCGGAGCTGGAGGCGGCGAAGGATCACCAGACTATCAGGTACATCGCAGACTCGAACTGCGTGATGAGGGGCGTGAAGAAGTTGGAAGCAGACAAGATGCCGAAGTCCCACGTCGACTTGTTGGGCGCAGACAAGAGAGCGTTGGTCGGCAAGCAGCTCGATATGGTCAAGGCCAAGAGCCTCATATCCGCGGAGGAAGTGATCAGCGCGGGAGTGGACCCTTTCGTGTTATGGGCATCAGTCTTGCGGAGAACCTGCTGGAGATTATCACCGACGTGGTTGAGGCCCGAAGGCGGAGGCGACAAAGGTGCGATGGTCAAAAAGGATCGCGGCCGCGATCCGACGCAGGGCGGCGGCAACCTTGATGGCGGCGGTGGAAGCGGAGCAGCCGTCTCAGCCCCCGTCGAATGCGCAGAGGAAGACGGCAGTCAAGAAGGAAGTTCACATGCTGCAGCTCGTGAAGAAAACGAAGCACAAGGCAAAGGAGGAGACGGAGCACTACGGCTGCGAGAACTACAGATCACGCGTGCCGAAGAGCAAGAGCGCGAAGTGGCTGGCGGAGTTCTGCGTAGCATTGGTGCAGACGGAGGCGTCGGCGCACGTGCTCCTCCTCCTCCTCCTCCTCCTCCTCCTCCTCCTCCAAGACTCGCAGGTGAGACATCCAGCCATACGTCCCAGTCACGCGCACAGCTTCGAAAGGACGCTGGAGGTGCTTTACTGTACGTCGTGGGGCGCTCTCGGGCGGGAGCAGCTGGAAGCCTCTGCCAAGAGTGCAACGATGTGATGACACAGGCGGGCAGGTAGAAAAAATGCGAGGATCGAGGCGAGACGAGGATCGAGGGTCGTAGGTGGCGAAAGACTGGAACGAGAAGAAGAAGAAGAAGAAGAAGAAGAAGAAGGGTTTCTGATCTGCTCTGCGCGCAGTTTGCGCGTGGGGTAGGCAGAGGCGAAATGGTCCCCAACCTTGGGAGGCATTAGATCCGATGGGCCACTGCTACAACAAAACAGCAGCGTAAGCATCATCCTCATCCTTCGCAGTTTCACTATCACCATCATCATCATACTCATTGTCGTCATCATCATCAGCAGCAGCAGCATCGTCATCATCATCAACATCATCAGCATCGTCGTCATCATCAGCATCATCAGCAGCAGCATCAGCAGGAGCATCAGAAGCAGCAGCAGCATCAGTGTCATCGCCATCATCAGCACCACACACACAACAACAACAAACAAAACAACGTCAAAACCACCACCACCAGCATCAACAACAACAATGTTAGCAGCAGCAGCAAACGCATAATCACCATCAGCATCATCATCATCACCATCATCATCATCAGCATCATCATCCTCAACAGCATCAGCAGCATCATCATGATAATAAGTCAATTGTCTTTCTGCGATTCCGAAGTCCCCTGTCCACCGTTGAGCTATTGCAAGGTTTGAGAAGTGTCCAGCGGTTTCACTTTGACTATTTAGCGGTCTTGGGGGATCCCTACGCCTTTCCAGGAGAATGGAAGGAATACATCACCACCCAACCGAAAAGGTGGAGGCGCCTGTGTCATGAGTTCAGCGCGTGTCCCCACCCTGCTGAGCGCCCTCCGCCCTCCGCGAGGCGACTGCGAGGCAAGCAGGCGGCAGATGCCAGTCTCTTCGTGCCCAAGGACCCGCTCCTCCCCTGCCCCACGTGCGGCAAGCAGTGTAAAGGGGCGAAGGGCTTGGCAGCTCACCAACGCCACGCCCGCGGCGTCAAGATGCAGGGTCGGCATTAGATCGTAGGAACACATTGCCCGAGCTGCCACAAGGATCTCCATACTCGGCCTCGAGCCTGGCACCACCTGCAGTTTTCGAGCAGACGGTGCCGAGAGAAAACGAAGGCAGGTTTTGTACCCCGCCACTCAGCACAGGATGTGCTAGCAACTGGCCGGGCGGATGCTTCAGCACTCCGCGGCACGGGAGCCCGGGGCGAGACTCGCACCCGAGCCTTACTGCCTCCGCTGGCGCCCGACGTGGACCCAGCGGTACAGTTTCCGCGTTCACCTAGGCTGCGCTGCCCCTTGGCCGTACTCGCTGCTTCCTCAAGCCGCGATCCTAGCAGAGCTCCAGGTCCGCCTACGGCCCAGCCAATCAATCATCATCAGCAGCAGCATTGTCAGTATCAGCAGCAGCAGCAGCATCAACAACAACATCAACATCATCATCATCACCACCACCACCATCATCATCATCATCAGCATCATCATCAGCATCATCATCATCAGCGTCATCATCATCATCATAATCATCATCACCATCATCATCAGCAGCATCATCATCATCATCATCATCAATAACAACAGCAGCAGCAGCAACACTCTCACCATCACCATCACCATAGTCATCATCATCACCACCATGATCATCATCATTGTCGTCGTCATCAGAATCATCCTCCTCATCCCGCTCGTCCCCCTCGTCCGCTTCAATCCTCCTCCTCCTCCTCCTCCTCCTCCTCCTCCTTCTCCTCCTGTCATCCTTCCTGCTCCTCCTTCTCTTCCTCCTCCTTATCCTCCTCCTCTTCCTCTTCCTCCTCCTCCTCCTCCTGGGGATCCTACACGTGCATCCGCAACGGGGTCCACTCCACTGCTCTCCTCCACCTGATCGTCGGCCCTCCTGGGCCGTTTGATCCCCCGCCTCGATGCCCCTCATCCTCGAACGACAGCGAAACTCGAGCCCTCCTCCCCGCCGCGCCCAAACTGGGGAAGGCCTTCCACGATCACCTCAGGCAGCATCTGCGCCAATTCAGCATGGCCTATAACCTCGAGCCAAGGCCGACTTGCGCGGACGGGCACCCACTCGTTCGGCCGAGCGCGAAGCGCGCGGGCGCGCGCCACCGTCCTCGCCGCCGCCGCCGCCTTCGCCGACGTCGCCGCCGTCGCCGCTGCCCTCGACGAGGACGGGGGCACGAGGGACTAGGCAGGAGGGAGAAGGCGGCGAGGGGGAGAGAGGGGAGCGGAGGGAAGAAGAGGGGCCCGCTGAGAGGCACCCGCATGTTCGGCCCCTTGGGCGTCCAGCTCGGACGGCAAGGAGAACGCGGACACCCTCGGGCGGAGGCGTCCCAAGACGGTGCGGTGACAGACCGTGCGGTGACCTCGGAATCCCCAGCGGCCTCACCGCGCAGTCCGTCACCGCAGTGGCTTTGGTACCCTGGAGTCCCAGTTGCCCGAGACATCCTCGGAGAACGACCCAACTCCCAAAGCCGTGCGGTCACCCCAAATCCCAACTGACTCACCACAATGGCCCTCCTCCGAATGTTTGGGTTCCCGGCCACAACGTGGGTCTCCGGCGCCCGTTCCGGCCGATCCGGAAAACCCTGCAAGGCTCTCAGCGAGGCGCAGCCGCTGGAAGGCATCCCGAGGCTGGAAAGCCGACGAGACCCAACGAAGTCGTCTGAAAACCTCGAACGTCCCCACTGACTAACCACACGGGGTGGTGACCGCACCGTTTGGGGTCCTCCGACTGGCCGGTGGGGCCCCACACCTCCTTGGGACGCCGCCAGCGCCAAGGCCGTCCTGGCACAGCCGCGCGGCACTTGAATCCGCGGCTCGGGCGGCGCGGCCCCTGGCAGGGGGAAGCAGCTGCTCCGGGAGAGTCGCATGGAGGACGAGATGACGTGTGGGGGGGGTGGGGCCAAAATTCGGCGGCGCGCCAAAGAAGGCAGGCAGAGAGGACCGGCTTTCTCACAATGTTCAGAGGGATCCGCGAAGCCGCAGAGGGCTTCGCAGAAGGCTACGAGGGCTTGTAAGAGGAGCCCCGCCGCACTTCTGAGAAGGCCTGCCCCCCCGCCTGCCCTTCGGTGGTAACCCGTGGGAGCCTCCGATACCATCTTGCTGGCTCTTGCGAATCGACGCTAGTCGATGCTACGTCGACGCTCCTCAACGCTCATCGACGCTAAATCGGGGCTAGATCATCGAATGCCCGACGCTAATGGACTCGAAAGACGGAGTTATAAGAACACACAAGGCACCCATGATTTGCCACCGAACACAACTTGGGGGACCGCCATACTACTCCCCTGGAACCCCAGAACCTCTCAAGACCATAACCCTCTCCCTTCTTCCCTCGTCCTCCTCCCCGTCCTACTCCTCCATCACCACCATCACCATCAGCATCATCATCAGCATCAGCATCACCACCACCATCATCATCGTCATCATCATCCTCATCCTCATCCTCATCCTCATCATCCTTATCATCCTCATCATCATCATCATCATCATCATCATCATCATCATCATCATCACCATCATCACCAGCATCATATCACCATCATCACAATCAGCATCACCACAATCAGCATCATGATCATCATCATCATCATCATCGTCATCAGCAGCAGCATCATCATCATCATCAGAGGCAGCAACATCATCCTCATCAGCAGCCTCGTCATTATCAACATCAGAATCAACAGCCCCACCGCCATCATCATCATCATCATCATCATCATCATCATCATCATTATCATCATCAGCATCATCATGATCAGCAGCAACGTCATCATCGTTATCATCAGCATCAGCATCAGCATCATCGTCGCCATCATCATCGACAGCAGCAGCAGCAGCGTCATCATCATCATCATCATCAGCAGCAGCAGCAGCATCATAATCATCGTCAGCATCATCATCATCATCATCATCATCATCATCATCATCATCATCATCATCATCATCATCCGCACCATCGTGATCATTATCAGCATCACCGTCATCATCATCATCATCATCATCACCAGCAGCAGCATCATCAGCATCATCATCAAAAACAATCATCTTCATCATCATCATCAGCATCAGCATCAGCATCACCGTCATCATCATCATCATCATCAGCAGCAGCAGCAGCAACATCATTGGCAGCAGCAGCACCAGCCTCATCATCAGCAGCATCATCATCACCACCATCATCAGCAGCATCATCAGCATCATCAACATCATTATCATCATCACCATCACCATCATAATCATAAAAAAAAACTCATCATAATCATCATCATCATCATCATCATCATCACCATCAGCAGTATCATCATTATCACCACCATCACCATCATAATCGGTACCATCACCATCGTCATCATCATCATCATCATCATCATCATCAGTACCATCACCATCATCATCATCATCATCATCATCATCATCATCATCATCATCATCATCATCATCATCATCATCATCATCATTATCATCCATCCCCACTCCATCCCCCTTCTCCCCCTCTATGAGGAGGAGGAGAACGAGGAGACTGACCGGCACGCGGTTGCAGGTCGCTGATCGCCGCGACGCCGGGCACGCAGTCTGAACAGTGCGGGTGTACAGCCGTCCTCTCGCTCCTCCCCAAGAGAAGGGCGAGAAGCAGGAGGGAGGAAGAGAGGGACGACGGAGAAGGGAGGACGAGAATCAGGAGAAGGAGGAGTCAGGAGGAAGCGGAGGGAGAAGGAAACATAAGGGCGAGAGGAAGGATGAGGAGGAGTCGGGACGAGGGAGGAGGACGAGGGGAAGCAGCAGTGAGGGAGGATGAATAGGAGGAGAACGAGGAGGTGGGAACAGGAGAAGGATGCGAGAGAAAGAGAGGGGAGCGGAGGGAGAAGGAAGAGAAGAAGGAGGAGAAGGAGAAGGAGAATGAGGAGGAGGAGACGGATGAGGGAGGAGTGACGAAACCAGAAGAGACCAGAAAATGGTTATGGCGAAACTCTGCGGGGTCCTCCTCCTCCTCCTCTTCCTCTTCCAACTCCTCCTCCTCCTCCACCTCCTCCTCCTTCTCCTCCTCTTGCTTGCCCTCCTCCTCCTCCTCCACCTCCTCCCCCTGCTCCTCCTCCTCCTCATCATCATCAGCATCATAATCAGCATCATCATCACCACCACCACCACCACCATCATCATCATCATCATCATCATCATCATCATCATCATCATCATCAGCAGCAGCAGCATCATCATCATCATCATCATCATCATCATCATCATCATCATCAGCATCATCAGCATCATCATCATCATCATCATCATCATCATCATCATCATCATCATCATCTTGATCATCATCATCATCATCATCATCATCATCATCATCATCATCATCATCATCATCATCATCACAGTCACCATCACCATCACCATCAACCTCACCATCACCATCACCATCACCATGACCATCAGCAGCAGCAGCATCATCACCACCACCACCATCACAATCATGATCATCATCATCATCATCAGAAGCATCATCAGCAGCAGCATCAGCATCATCATCACAATCAGCATCATAATCTGCATCATCGGCAGCAGCATCAGCATCAGTATCATCATCAGTATCAGTATCAGTTTCATCATCATCACCACGACCACCCTCATCATCAGCATCAGCATCATCACCATCGTCAGCATCATCATCACCATCGTCATCATCATCACCATCATCGTCATCATCACCATCATCGTAATCAGCATCATCACCAGCAACAGCAGCAGCAGCATCAGCATCAGTATCATTATCATCAGCATCATCAGCATCAGCATCATTATCATCATCATCAGCAGCAGCACCATCAGCATCATCATCAGCAGTATCATCAGCAGCATGCCCATCATCATCATCATCATCATCCGTTCCCTGCTCCCTTCTCCAACTCGTTGACAGCGTAATTCCTCTCCTGAGCATGATCAGCACCCTGTTCCTCCTGCTCCTTCTTCTCCTCCTCCTCCTCCTCATCATCAGCAGCATCAGCATCTTCATCAGCATCATCACCATCATCATCAGCATCAGCATCATTATGATCATCATCGTCAGCAGCATCATCAGCATCAGCAGCATCATCATATTCGCCACGATCAGCACCGTCGTCGTCATCGGTATCGTCAGTCTCGTCGTCGTCGTCGTTGAATGATCATCGGCAGCAGCAGCAGCAGCACCATCATCACCAGCAGCAGCATCATCACCACCTCCACCACCACCGGAAACATCATCATCATCACTATCATCATCATCATCATCATCACCACCACCATCATCATCATCATCACCACCACCACCATCATCATCATCATAATCATCATCATAGTGATCGGTATTATCGTCATCGCCACCATCGGCAACAAGATCAGCAGCATCATCGTCATCGTCGTCATCATCATCAGCATCATCATCTGTGTGAACAGTGTGTTCCCGCGCCTCCCCTTTACTCCTGCTCCCTCATCCACCCTCACCCTTCCCCGCTATTCATCATCCTTGTTCTCGTCCTCACATTATTCCTTCATCCCCATTCCCCGCCTGCTCTTCCTGCTCCTCCTCATCTTCCTCGTCGTCCTCCTCCTCCTCATCATCATCATCGTCATCATTTACATCATCATCGTCGTCTGCATCGTTAGCATCGTCAGCATCAGCATCAGCATCAGCATCGTCATCAGCATCACCATCGGCATCATCATCATCATCATCATCATCATCATCATCGTCATCAGCATCATCATCATCATCAGCATCATCATCATCATCATCAGCAGCAGCGACACCTCCATTCTCCGAAATCATGATGGTCGTCATCCTTCTCTGGTTCATCGTCCTTCTCCTCCTCCTCCTCCTCCTCCTCCTCCTCCTCCTCCTCCTCCTCCCCCTCTTGCTCGTTATCCTCCTCCTGGCCCCCATCCCCTAACAGAATCCCACCAGCCCTTTAGGGCGTGAGTGGTTTAGCGAGCTTCGTTTTCCAACTCCCGTCTCCCCCTTCGAGGAGGGGGGGCACTCCTCCCCCACACCCTCTCCCCCTGGGTCTGGACGGGGCCTTCCGCGAAAGCGTCCAAGATGGCCTAGGCGAGGGAGCTAAAATCATTGCTTGTACTGCGCTTTGGGCCACATTTTGGCATCCTGGGGGAAGGCTTAATTCAGGAGCCGCGCTCATTTGACCAAGATGGCCCCAAGATGACCCCCGAGGCTCCCAAGACTGCTCAAAGAGATGCCCAGGAGGCCCAAAGAGGCCCCCAAGAGGCCCCCCAGATGCCGCCAAGAGGCTCCCAAGAGACCCCTAAGAGACCCCCAGGAGGCCCCCCAGAGGCATCCAAGACGGCCAAAAGAGGCCTCGGCGAGAAGACCAAAATCAGTGATCTTACCAAGGTGTGGGCCACAGTTTGGCCTCCTGGGGGAGGGTGCTGATTAAGGAGCCCCCCGAGATGCCCCCAAGAGGCTCCCATTAGACCCCCGAAAGGCCCCCCAGGGGAACGCAAGATGCCCCAAGTGGTCCCGGCAAGAAGACCAAAATCAGTGATGTTACCAATGGTGTTACTAAGGTTTTGGCAACAGTTTGGCATCGGGGGGGGTTATGTACTACGGGTCCTCCGTTGATCGATCTCCTCCAAGGTGGCCTCAAGATGACCCCCGAGGCTCCCAAGGGTGCCCCAAGACGGCCCCGAGACGTGCCTGGGAGGCCCCGAGAGGCCCCCCAGAGGCCCCGAAGAGGCCCCCAAAGAGGCGCCCAAGAGACCCCCAGGAGGCACCAGGAGGCCTCCCAGAGACGCCCAAGACGCCCCTCAAGGCACTCAGGACTGCAAAGAGACCCCAAGGACACCACAAGAAGACTCCAGGATGCTCCCTGAAGAAATCCATAGGGACTCCGAAAGACATCCCAGAGGCGTCGGGCCTCGCTGCTCGCCCTCCTGCTCCTCCTCCTCCTCCTCCTCCTCCTCCTCCTCCTCCTCCTCCTCCTCCTCATCCTCTTCCTTCACCTCCTCCTCCTCCTCCACCTCCTCCTCCTCCCCCCCCTCTTCCTTCACCTCCGCTTCCCCATCCGCCTATTCCTCCTCCTTCTTCCGCCCACGCTCCCCTCCCCCTCCCCCTCTTCCTCCTCCTCCTCCTCCTCATCTTCCTCTTGTTCATCCTTCCTCCTCCTCCTCCTCCTCCTCCTCCTCCTCCTCATCATCATCACCACCACCACCATCATCACCACCACCACCATCGTCATCATCATCATCATCATCATCATCATCATCATCATCATCATCATCATCATCATCATCATCATCAGCATCAGCATCAGCATCAGCATCATCATCATTATCATCATCATCGTAGTCATCATAATCAGAATCAGCATCATCAGCATCATCGTAGTCATCGTCATCGTAGTCATTATCATCAGCAGCAGCATCATGAGCATCAGCAGCATTAGCAGCATCATGAGCACCAGCATCACCAGCATCATCATGAGCTCCAGCATTATCAGCATCATCATCCATATTTCTCAGCGTGGATACGACGCCTTAAGTCATCATCATGATCACCTGCATCATCATGCTGATCATGATAATCGTGATAATCAGCAGCAGCGTCATCTGCATCATCATCAGCATCACCATCACCATCATCATCCTCATCATCATCACCATCATCACCATCACTATCATCGCCATCGTCGTCATCATTATCAGTATCATGATCAGAATCAACATCAGCATCATCATCATCATAAGCATCAGAAGCATCATCATCATCACCATCAGCAGCAGCATCATCATTAGCATCGTCTGCATCGTCAGCATCGTCATAATCATCATCATCAGCATCATCATCATCATCATCATCATCATCATCATCATCATCATCTTCATCACCATCACCATCATCATCATCAACATCATCATTATCAGCATCATCATCGTCAGCATCCTCAGTATCAGCAGCATCATCGTTACAGTCATCATCAGTATCAGTATCAGAATCAGCAGCAGCATCATCATCGTCACCATCAGCACCATCGTCATCATCGTCATCATCATCACCATCACCATCATCATCATCACCATCGGCAGCATCATCATCATCACCACCAACAAAATGATGAGCATCATCATCATCATCGGAATCATCATCATCATCATCATCATCATCGTCATCGTCATCAGCATCACTACCATCATCGTCATCATCATCGTCATCATCATCATCATCATCAGCATCATCATCATCATCATCATCATCATCATCATCATCATCATCATCATCATCATCATCATCATCATCATCATCATCATCATCATCTTCGTCATCACCATCATCATCGTTACATTATCGTCATCATTTCCTTTCTCCTACGCGTCGTCATCCCCATTCCCCGCCTCCAGGGACGCCTGGAAGCATCAAAATACATCAAGAGACCTGACAAAGCCTCCACACTGTTCCCTCGCATCCTCAAAGTCCTTGCCCTCGTTTCCTCGTATTCCGCCTCCTCGTCCCCTCCCCAACTCCACCTCCATCCACAACGAAGACGACGACGAAAGAGTTCACGACGACACCGCCGGCGACGAACACTATGGCGGTGAAGACGACGAGGACACCAACAATCACAGCACCGACGACAACGACGCCATCGCGGACGATGACGTCAGCGCCAACGCCGCCGACGGCGAAAACGACGACGACGACGACGACGACGACGACGACGACGACGACGACGACGACACCGACGACGACGCCGACGCCGACGCCGACGCCGACAATGACGACGACGACGACGACGCCGCCGCCGCCGCCGCCGCCGCCACACGACGGTGAGCCTCGAACGATCAGGCACGGACTGGCTGGCGCGCGCCGGGTGACCAGGCCCCTCAGTCGGCCCGCCCAGGGGGGGACCTCAGCGCGTGCCCCAGGCCCAGGGGCGCCTGCGGCGGTGGCGACGACGACGCCGGCGACGACGGCAACGCCGACGGCGACGACTCCGACGCGGACGCCAGCGACGGCAGCGGCGGCGGCGACGGGCGGCCCAGGAACGCCTCCGCAAAGGAAGCGACGACGACGACGACGACGACAATAACAACATCAACAACAACAACAACAACAACAACAACAACAACAACAACAACAACAACAACAACAACAACAACAACAACAACAACAGCAGCAGCAGCCGCAGCAGCAGCAGCAGCAGCAGCAGCAGCAACAACAACAACAACAACAACAACAACAACAACAACAACAACAACAACAGCAGCAGCAGCCGCAGCAGCAGCAGCAGCAGCAGCAGCAGCAGCAACAACAACAACAACAACAACAACAACAACAACAACAACAACAACAACAACAACAACAACAACAACAACAACAACAACAACAACAACAACAACAACCACAACAACAACCACAACAACAACAACAACAACACCATCATCGCCAGATCGTCACTATTGCGGCGTTCCTGGTCGTACTCTTCGTCCTACTCCTCCACCTTGTCCTCCTCCCCCTCCTCATCCTCCTCCTCCTCCTCCTCCTCCTCTTCCTCCGCCTCCTCCTCTTTTTCTCTAAACCCATGCATGCGGGCTCTCGTGCTGCTACACATGCAAGTACGCAAGTTACACGTAAAGCAAGACCCTGGACAAACAAAGGCAGCAGGAAAAGAAGAGAACATCAAATAGCACGGATTTGGCGACGAGGCCGCGCGTGCGTCGGTACCTGCTCCTCGGGCCTACTGCCCCACGGTAGCGGCACAGCGTGAGACCCCTTGGTATTCCCGTGCCTCTTGCTCCGAGCATGGCCCTGGTCTCTCTCTCTCTCTCTTTCTTTCTCTCTCCTCTCCACCTTTGCCCTACTCCCCCCCCCCCCCGACATTTCACTCGTCCTCCTTGTCATCGCCGTCGCCATTGCCCTTGCCCTTGCCCTTGATCTGCCTGGCAAACTGCCCCCGTCCCAGCAGCGGTTGTCCTCCAGCGCCCCGAAGCAGTCTGGCCATGAGTGCACTGGCCTGAACTAGCTTACCGGCGTACGTGCGTGCGCGTAACTTCCAGAGGGCTAAGCCGCACTACTTCGCACCTTCCCTGAGACTGAGCTGTCTGTTGATCCGCGAGGACGCGATCCTCTTCCTCCGCGATGCGCATGGGCGGTATCTGGCCCAGCTCGTTGAGGTAACGTCGCATTTGTTTCCTGGCATCGTTGCTGCACTGGGCATCACTGCACACGATTTGATCCACAGACTGGCCTCCTCCATACCGCCTGATTCCATCATGCTGCGGAGCCTCTTCAAGGCCTTCTGGGAGACATCACTGCAGAATCCACGAGCTCGTAGAAAGACTCGTAGATCTGCCCCGCCCCTCTCGCCGGCACCTCCACGCTGTCCTTCCCCAGCCCCCTCCTACTCGGAGCTGCCCAGGTACTCTAGATGCGCGCCTGGGCCCGCCACCGCCACTGGGCTGTCCTGGTGAAGCACTATACTGACCGTGCAGTCCCTCTCGACGGCTCTGATGCGCGCATCCAGCTGCTCCGTGAGTCGATCTCGCATCTTGTCTAGCTGGATGCGGCGTTGCTGGTCGCCTCCATCCGCGCCTCGACCCCCACGCCCCACCGCCCTCTGTCGTCTCGCTCCCCCATGACGAACTCCGGGCATCGGGATGCTCGACATGATAATCCGCGGGCAACAGAAACTGAAGGCACGATCTGCAATGCCAGGCCAGTTCTTGGGCGGACTCAAAAAACTCGAGGCGTGACGGGCGGCGGATCGGATCACATTCAAGAGTGGTACAGGATCGATAACTCATGTCCGCCATGCATCCCCCCTCATACACACCGGCAACAACGCGCGCCTCGGCCGCGCATGGTGTTCGCGAGCGCTGTAGAACACATCGGGCAAAGATTCGTGACCTTAAGACGGCGCGCGATATTCCCAATCCCCATGTCCCCCCTCCCGCCGCGCGCTTGACGCGCGTTAAGGCATGTCAGCATACCGAATCACGCAACATATGGGCATCCACCGCTGCTCAGAAATTTGCACGCGCACGGCCGGTCCTCATCTTGGTCAGCAGCCTGCGCTGCTGACCCCCGCGCTCGACCTCGCGCGCGTTCATGCGCGTCGAAAAACGCGCGCAATTATCGAAGATTAATGCACGCGAAATCTTCGACCCCCTCAAGCAACGAGCGCCGCGGGCCAGACTGGCACTGCTCGAGCAGGGCTTCTCCCTCCTCTATCGCCTACAACGCCTACTCATCCTGCCACCATCGCTTCGCCCGCGGATCGGCCCCGGGCCTCCAAGACCCACCGGGGAGAGGAACGCCATCACCCACTACAAGTTCGCCAAACGCGCCAGCCAGTATCTGCGCGCAAATACACCGACATTTAACGATTGCTCGCAACCACCGAAGCCCCCGAATCAGAACGTCGCTCCACAGACCCGCCACTCCCAATCCTCCAAGAACCTCGAATTCCGACATCTGTCTGACACGCGCCCCCCCCGCCCCGCATGCACCTTGAGCACCACCCACCCCTACATTACAAAACACTGCGCAGTCGATGCCCGGGGCCACGCTCAGCAAGCATCCTCGAAAATCACGCGCGCGCATTCTCGAGGGCGCCTCGCTACTCCGGGAACCACGCACGTTGAACCAAGCACGTTCCACGGCCGCTCGCCGACGGGCGGCCTCTCCCTAACAGGAAAGGCCGGCAAAGATGCGCGCGCCGAGATGCCGAGAAGCCAGCACCACCCTCCCCCGCACACCTCTTCCCCATCATGAGCTGGCGCTCAATGACGCGGGCCCCGCGGCCGCACAGTATCATGCGCTTTCTTGTCTTCTCGCGCTTTGAAAAGCCCGGCGCGCGCCCGCCCCCTCCGCAGCGCGCCTGTTCTGCACGATGCCCCCCTCGATAACGCCCCGCCCCTCCTCCGCCGCCACCTCACCCCCCACGCCGTCATCGCGCGTCGCCAACCCTATCTGCGCCACCTATCTCGTCATTGGGCACGTCGTTGCACAGCGCGCGCGCCACGCGTCGCACGGCCAGTCATGCTGCCGCGCTCCTTGCGCGCATCTGCTGCGACAAATGGCTCGGCGGCAGCGCGGCCAACGGGGAACGCCCCCACCCGATTTCGCGCGACGACTGCGCCCATCGGGTCGCGCAAGACAAACGACGCGCCCAGAACTCCACCCCTCGCGAACATCACGCAACACTTCCTGCAAGGAACCAAAAACCGCAACGCGCGCTCAAGATGCACTAGAACGCATCGGTACCATCGCGGAACCGAAAGAAGTCAGAGACTCGCAGCTTTCGTAGACGCCGCGACGCGCGCTCGCGCGATTATAGCGTTTTCCCTCCTTCTGGCGCGCACCCCCTCCGGCACCAAACAGGGATGAACACGCAGGCGCACTAGACTGCAGAGCAAAAACCACGCGAAGACATTTTCCCGCACATAAGCATGGCAATCCTTTCCCCATCACATCTCACTTAAACGTGTTTTTCGGCAATGCGCACACAAACGCATGATCCATTGCACAGGGGGTCGCTTCTCTTCTGCACGCGAAGACGAGCCTCAAGAAGCATTCTGCAACTCGCTGAAATCAAACACCCCCCGCGCCATCCCAACCCAACTCATTCTACTCTGGGCGAACTGCCACGCTGATGCATCCACCGGCATGCCCCACTCAGGCCACGTCCTCCGCGGCTTCATACGCCAAACTCTGCACCTGCTTCCAGTCATCTTCCGCCATGTTCTACTAAAAGCGGCACAGGTAGCCGGCGCGACGTCATTCCTGCTGCTCGTCGCGCCACTTCTTCCTCACTCGCATCTACTGCTGCGCAGCCTGGTTTCTCCGATATGTGCGAGCTGTGCTGCGAATAATCCTGGCGCCCCTCACAAGCCTCACGTTGACTCTCCATCAATCGTCCACCTACCAGAGTGATGATGATCTGTAGCCTGCCTGCGCACTGCAAGCTATCTCTTCACCTCCTGAACATACTCACGGTGCGACTACGCGAAATAGCGTGCGCGCATGCATACTGCAGCGGTTGCCTCGCTGATGGTCTGGAATGCACGCTGCGTGACCTCATCAATATTTGCATTGATGCGCCAGAACATGTAGCTCCATATGTGCATTATGGAACAGACGGTGCGCCTCAGAAGCATTCGCTGACGCATATGACTTTGTGACCCGCATGGCGCATGGTTTCCCGACGTGGTCCCCCAAGACGGTTGTGGCTTTTTTTTTTCTGAGAGTGAAGCCCAATGATTGCTGTCATATGGCTGAGTATACGGTCAAATGGCCTGGATGCGCGATGCAACTGCAGTCTGAACCCAGCAACGGCACGTGTACGCACTTCCACCGCAACTCCCAACATAGTATGCCATCCAATGATGTGAACTAGTGTCTTAGAACTTCTCCCCCATGCAGCTGCGCGCCAATTCTGACATGCGTGACATACGGCGCGAGCCCCATGCCATCTAGCAACGACTTGAGCTGACCCGCGGAAATATGCTCAACACCTGCGCTAAAGCCCCACAACGAACTGTGGTCGGGTCATGCAAAAAGACATCAATCAAGTCCGCTTTACAAACTGTACCGTCATCGCTTACGGTGTAAAATTCACTTAGCCAACTGACCGTTATTGTGATGGTATACTCCTGGTTACCACGTGCATCCCTCATCGTGTGCCGTGGTGGGAAATACATACCAATAAGTAGGAGTCGTAGCCGTCCCTGCTGTACCCTCATCGTTGAGCACCTCCCCCATAAGATCTGCGGGAGCTCAATTGTGTGACTGCTGCGTTCCTTGAAGCGAGAACCTCTCAACATGAATGTGATGCCACAACTTCGAGTAACAAACTTGCCGCTTTCAAAACCGAACGGAATGAACAAAGATCCATTAGCTCGGAAGGTATATCCCGTAAGTCCGCATCTGCTCCTAACTTGGGTGCCGATGAGTGCAGTGACGCCCCTGTTTGCCATTCCGAGCGAGGTGGATACGAACCTCTGCAGTGTGTTGCATGCGCACGGATTGTACTGCACTGCTCTGACGAAGGACATCAGCGCGAGGGCAGCGAACCGCACGGCCACCAGACGTAGCCTGATGCCCTAGCTCATCCGTCGCAAGAGAGAGTGGCATCTACATGGCCTGTGAACTCCCGCTGAGCTTTCTGAATTCGCAAAGCTGGCGCCTGGCCCCTCCCGCAAGATGCTCGGGCCCGCCAGTTCGTTTCCTCCTCCTCCTCCTCCGCCTCCTCCTCCTCCACATCATCATCATCATCATCATCATCATCATCATCATCATCATCATCATCATCATCATCATCATCATCAGCATCATCATCATCATCATCATCATCATCATCATCATCATCATCATCATCATCATCATCATCATCATCATAATCATCGTCAGAATCAGCATCATCATCATCATCATCATCATCATCATCATCGTCCTCATCAGCATCATCATCATCATCAGCCTCAGCATCATCGTCATCGTCATCGTCATCATCACCATCAGCAGCAGCAGCATCAGCATCATCAGTAGCATCAGCATCAGCATCAGCATCAGCATCATAATCAGCATCATCATCATCATCATCATCGTCATCATCACCATCACCACCATCGAGCATCATCGTCAACATAGTCGTCATCATCGTAAGCATCATCATCAGCATCATCAGCATCCTCCTTCTCTCTCCCATCTGCCTCGTCATCATGATGATCAGCATCATCATCATCATCATCATCATCATCATCAGCAGCAGCACCACCATCAACATCATCATCGTCATCACCGTTATCATCATCATCATCATCATCATCATCATCATCATCATCATCAGCATCATCATCCTCATCATCAGCATCAGCATCAGCATCATCATCGTCACTGTCAGCATCGTCCGCATCAGCATCATCAGCATCAGCATCACCATCAGCATCCTCATCATCATCATCATCATCATCATCATCATCATCATCATCATCATCGGCATCATCAGCATCATCACCATCGCCATCATCATCACCAACAGCAGCAGCATCGACATCAGCATCGTCATCAACAAGATCACAAACATCCTCAGCACCGCCATCATCATCATCGTCCTCATCAGCATCATCATCAGCCTCAGCAGCAGCAGCAGCATTAACATCATCATCAACACCGCAACCACCACCACCACCACAACAATCAGCATCATCATCGTTATCATCATCATCAGCATACTCAGCATCATCATCATTACCAGAAGCATCACAATCATCGACAGTCGCATCATCAGAATCGGCATCATCGTGATAATGGTCAGCATAGCCATTACTTCAAAGTATCAGTACCAGCATCAGCAGCATCATCACCATCAGCATCATCATCATAAACAACAGCAGCATCACTACCATCGCTAAACAGTACCAGTGCCGTCAGCATGATCAGCATCAGCAGCAGCATCAGCATCACCATCGCCATCATCATGATCATCATCGGCATCATCATCCTCATCAGCATACTAATCGTCATCCTCATTATCATCATCATCAGAATCATCATCATCATCAATGCCGTCAGCATCATCAACCTTATCATCCTCATCGGCATGATCATCAGCGTCATCATCATCAGCATCATCGACAACATGGTCATCATCACCACCACCATCAGCATCGTCATCAACACCATCATCACCATCATCAGCATCATCAGCATCCTCACCAGCATCATCATCAGCATCGCGATCATCATCAGCATCAGCATCAGCATTATCATCATCATCATTACCATCACCATGATCAGCGGCAGCAGCAGCAGTAGCATCATTCGCATCATCATAATCAGCAGCAGCAGGAGGAACATCCTCATAATCAGCAGAATCACAACCACCACCACCACTACCACCATCGTCGTTGTCGACGTCGTCACCGTCGAAAAGACCGACAATAGGAACACCAAAAAACAACAACCACAACAACTGCAATAACAGGCATGTTAAGACTGATCGCATTAGCTGCTCGCGTGTCAATCAACATGTGTATTCCAAACACTCGATCGATGCCCGCCCTCTTCGTCTTCGATCGTACCCCGCTTGGGCTATGTTTTCCTTACCTACCGCGTGTAGTTTGGCGCAGCCCCTAGTGGCTCCGCGAGGACCCCAAGAGAGACCAAAGATGGTGCCAAGAGACCTCCGAGAAAGCACTCTCTAAGGAGGTTGTTGTTCTGCATGCTACCACACTTCCCTGATCAGGGCATCTCGCATGGCGACATGTTTATGGATGGGCTGGTGGGGATACTTTTTTGGCTCGCGGCTCCAAGGCGAGGGACAAGGAGCGGGCACAGCGTCCGGGGTGCGGACGAAGTAAATTGGCCTCGGTGGCGTATGCACGTGCCAAGGACAAAATGACCCTCATTGAGACGCATACGGCGTCGGCAGGTGACCGGCCCAGACATCCCGGCAGGTGGGGACGCAGAGGCGCGGCGACTGGCGGCGGAACGGGGGGGAGAAGTCGCCCTTTCGGCGCCAAACTCCAGCCGAACCACATTCGGAGGCGAGGCCAGGACGGACGGCGCGGCACTGTAAAGCTGCAGGCAGAACGATGGTCCGAATGGCCACTGGCCAAGCGAAGCCAACGAGCGTGCACACAGAAACGGGCCGCCCAAGACCACAGCAGAGGGGAGATGGAGGGAGCAAAAGCGAGCGACAACCAAAGGCTCACTGCAGCACAACGAGTAAACGATGGTGCGGCAAAAGAGGGCCTGACTCATCATGGCTCACTGAAGCTGAGGTGTAGCTGAAACCCGTCAGAGCGCCATCCAGTAGAGGAAGACCACTAGTGTGCGCTCACGAGGCTGAGCCACCTCCAGCCGGTAGCCAGTGCGTGCACATCGTATCCGACTCTCGCGGTTCGGGGGCAAAACGATGCAATGTACTGACGGGGACTGGTAGCAGACTGTTCTGCTAGGGGAGCGACCACGAACTGCAGAAGGCTGAACCACTCGATGCAGGGCCACTCCCTGGCGAAGCCAAACATCGGGTGTCACCGAATGTGTGGCTGACGGCCGCACCCAATCCACACCTGTCACGCAGCCCGGGCGGAAGCCGAGTACACCGACGCCAGTGGGGAGCCGATGGCTGGCGGCTACCGAGCTGCTGGGCCGTAACGCTCGTTCTGGTGGGGGTACGCGAAGCGCCAAGATCTTGCTACCGAGGAAGCAGGATAAAAGAGGATGGAGAATGGAGGATGAAGG
>CAUYUJ010014767.1:68232-88232 GCA_963575745.1 Prorocentrum cordatum | reverse complement strand
CCGAACCATCAGCACGGCAGCAGCAGAGGGAAGGTGACTGCAGGAGGAGAACAAGGACGAAAGCGGCGTCTAATTTGAACCCGCCGTGAGTACCCACTGTGCTGGGCCCCCCAGCAGGCCTCGAAAGTGGCGACAGTTTCACAGATCGCAGCCC
Organism: Prorocentrum cordatum; assembly: GCA_963575745.1. NCBI lineage: Eukaryota > Dinophyceae > Prorocentrales > Prorocentraceae > Prorocentrum > Prorocentrum cordatum. Next base: position 88,078 of record CAUYUJ010014767.1, on the reverse strand, counting down.
CCCATGGATGGCGAGGTCCCATTTGAGTCTGCCGTGAGTACCCACTGTGCTGGGCCCCCCAGCAGGCCTCGAAAGTGGCGACAGTTTCACAGATCGCAGCCCCCCAGGGTTGGCGAGGTCTAATTTGGGTCCGCCCGTGGCGTCACTGTGCTGCGCCCCCCAGCAGGCCTCGAAAGTGGCGACAGTTTCACAGATCGCAGCCCCCCAGGGATGGCGAGGTCCTGTTTGGATCCGCGGTGAGTACCCTCAATGCTGGCCTCCCCAGCAACCCATCGAAAGCGGCGACAGTTTCACAGGTCGCAGCCCCCCAGGGATGGCGAGGTCCTGTTTGGATCCGCGGTGAGTGCCCTCTCTGCTGGCCTCCCCAGCAGCCCTCGAAAGTGGCGACAGTTTCACAGATCGCAGCCCCCCAGGGATGGCGAGGTCTAATTTGAATCCGCGGTGGGTACCCACTGTGCTGGGCCCCCCAGCAGGCCTCGAAAGTGGCGACAGTTTCACAGATCGCAGCCCCCCAGGGATGGCGAGGTCTAATTTGAATCTGCGGTGAGTACCCACTGTGCTGGGCCCCCCAGCAGGCCTCGAAAGTGGCGACAGTTTCACAGATCGCAGCCCCCCAGGGATGGCGAGGTCTAATTTGGTCTGCCGTGTGGCCCACTGTGCTGGGCCCCCCAGCAGGCCTCGAAAGTGGCGACAGTTTCACAGATCGCAGCCCCCCAGGGATGGCGAGGTCTAATTTGAATCCGCGTGAGTACCCACTGTGCTGGCCCCCCAGCAGGCCTCGAAAGTGGCGACAGTTTCACAGATCGCAGCCCCCCAGGGATGGCGAGGTCTAATTTGAATCCGCGCGTGGCCCTCACTGTGCTGGGCCCCCCAGCAGGCCTCGAAAATGGCGACAGTTTCACAGATCGCAGCCCCCCAGGGATGGCGAGGTCTAATTTGAATCCGCGGGTGGCGTCACTGTGCTGGGCCCCCCAGCAGGCCTCGAAAGTGGCGACAGTTTCACAGATCGCAGCCCCCCAGGGATGGCGAGGTCTAATTTGAATCCGCGGTGCGTACCCACTGTGCTGGGCCCCCCAGCAGGCCTCGAAAGTGGCGACAGTTTCACAGATCGCAGCCCCCCAGGGATGGCGAGGTCTAATTTGAGTCCGCGTGGGTACCCACTGTGCTGGGCCCCCCAGCAGGCCTCGAAAGTGGCGACAGTTTCACAGATCGCAGCCCCCCAGGGATGGCGAGGTCTAATTTGAGTCCGCGGTGGGTACCCACTGTGCTGGGCCCCCCAGCAGGCCTCGAAAGTGGCGACAGTTTCACAGATCGCAGCCCCCCAAGGGATGGCGAGGTCAAAGGCATGGGGGAAGAGAGGGACGGGAGGGGGTGGGAAGGAAGGAGACGCGCGGGAAGGAGACGCGCGAGCAGTGCTCTATTCAAAACGAGAACCCACGCAGGAGGGTTGGGAATAATAATAATAATAATAATTACTAGAACCACGCGCGCGCTTCGCGCGCGCTTAGGTTCTGTCGAGTCACAGACCCAGGAATCGTTGCGAGAAGAAATTGGTGACGCGAAGCGTCTTGGGGGCGTCCTTGGACGACTGGGGTCTCCTGGGGCCTCTTGAGGGGCCTCCTTGGGGCCTCCTGGCGGCCTCTTGGGGCGGAAGGCTCGAGCTTGCGGTTCGTGGTCCCCCTCTGGGCCCCCTCTTGGGCCCGTCTTGGGGCCCTCTTGGGCCATCTTGGGCGCCTCTTGGGCCGTCTTGGGGCCCTCTTGGGCTGTCCTGGGGCCCTCTTGGAAGCTTCTTGGGCCGTCTTGGGGCGGTCTTGGGCGCCTCTTGGGCCGTCCTGTAACGTCGGAAAGCCCAAAAGGCGACTTTGTTAAAATGTACGTTTTACGAAGGGAATGGGCCAATTTTTGCGTCTAGGGGCCCTCTTGGGACGCATGTTGGAGGCTTCTTGGGGCCTCTTGGGGGCGTCCTTGGACGTCTGGGGTCTCCTGGGGCCTCTTGAGGGGCCTCCTGGGGGCCTCCTGGCGGCCTCTTGGGGCGGAAGGCTCGAGCTTGCGGTTCGTGGTCCCCCTCTGGGCCCCCTCTTGGGCCCGTCTTGGGGCCCTCTTGGGCCATCTTGGGCGCCTCTTGGGCCGTCTTGGGGCCCTCTTGGGCTGTCCTGGGGCCCTCTTGGAAGCTTCTTGGGCCGTCTTGGGGCGGTCTTGGGCGCCTCTTGGGCCGTCCTGTAACGTCGGAAAGCCCAAAAGGCGACTTTGTTAAAACTGTACGTTTTACGAAGGGAATGGGCCAATTCTTGCGTCTAGGGGCCCTCTTGGGACACATGTTGGAGGCTTCTTGGAGCCTCTTGGGGGCGTCCTTGGACGTCTGGGGTCTCCTGGGGCCTCTTGAGGGGCCTCCTGGGGGCCTCCTGGCGGCCTCTTGGGGCGGAAGGCTCGAGCTTGCGGTTCGTGGTCCCCCTCTGGGCCCCCTCTTGGGCCCGTCTTGGGGCCCTCTTGGGCCATCTTGGGCGCCTCTTGGGCCGTCTTGGGGCCCTCTTGGGCTGTCCTGGGGCCCTCTTGGAAGCTTCTTGGGCCGTCTTGGGGCGGTCTTGGGCGCCTCTTGGGCCGTCCTGTAACGTCGGAAAGCCCAAAAGACAACTTTGTTGAAAATGTACGTTTTACGAAGGGAATGGGCCAATTTTTGCGTCTAGGGGCCCTCTTGGGACGCATGTTGGAGGCTTCTTGGGGCCTCTTGGGGGCGTCCTTGGACGTCTGGAGGCCATCTTCAGCATCTCGGAGCCCTCTTGGAGGCCTCTTGGAAGTTTCTTGGGCCGTCTTGGGCGCTTCTTGGGCCGTCTTGCCTGACTGGGGAGGCCTCCGGCAAGCCCCGACGAGCCTCCGGGCCCCCCGGGGTGCACATTTGCGGTCGAGGTCCCGGCCCCGGGCCCCCGGACCCGGTGCGCCGATATATGTATATAATACGATTGCTACTACTACGACTACTACGACTACTACTACGACTACGACTACGACTACTACTACTACTACTACTACTACTACTACTACTACTACTGCTACTACTACGGCGACGACGACGACGACGACGACGACGACGACTACTACTACTACTACTGCTACGACTACTACTACCACTACCACTACCACTACTACTACTACTACTACTACTACTAATAATAATAATAATACTACTGCTACTACTACTACTACTACTACTACTACTACTACTACTACTACTACTACTACTGCTACTCCCTTCTCCTCCTCCTCTGAACGTTCCCAGCGCCCGGTGGAGGTATGTGCGAAGATCCCCAGAGGGCTCGGGAAGCTCCAAGAAGCCTCCAGAAATCTCTGGGGGCCTTCGGACACAGTCGGCGGCCCCACCCGCTCCGCTCACCCCTCCAAAAAAGCCGTCCAACATTCTCGATCCGCCTCCTCCTCCTCCTCCTCCTCCTCCTCCTCCTCCTCCTCCTCCTCCTCCTGCCTTTCCCAGAAGCCACCACAAGGAAGTGGCAGAAGGCGGACGTCGCCAGAGCCCTGCAGTGGATGCATCCCAAGAGTGGTGTCCGCCTGGTTTGAGGTGACTGCCTGTTATGTGTCAAACGGTTTTGGGAGACAGTTTGATTTATTGTTCAACGGTTCAGTAGATGCCATGGTACATGGGACAAAATACCCATGCATGGGCTGAGTCAGCGTTTCGGATGCGGTCCCCAAGCTCCTCGATCCTCCTCCTCCTCATCATCATCCTCCTTTTCCTCCTCCTTCTCCTCCTTTTCCTCCTCCTGCTCCTCCTCCCTCCTGCTCCTCCTCCTCCTCCACCTCCATTCCTTCTCCTTATAGATAACTCCTCCCTGTCGCACCCCGAGGCAAGTTTGTAGGGCGGGCCGGGCGTTTCGCCTGAGACATCCTTCACCGTTTACGACTCTGAAGCTTAAAAGAGACAACAGCTTCACAGATGGAGGGCGGGAGGTTTTCAAAATGTGGCTCTCGCCTTCGCGCCGCGCACATTCGTTTCAAGATTTGCAAGAATTTCACGGATTGAGGGCGGTTCCTTTTCAAATTGTGGCTCTCGCCCTTCGCGCCGCGCACATTTGTTCTAAAAATTCGCAAGAGCTTCACGGATTGAGGGCGGGTGGTTTTCAAAATGTGACTCTCGCCTTTGCGCCGCGCATATTCGTTTTAAAAAATTGCAAGAGCTTCACGGATTGAGGGCGGGTGGTTTTCAAAATGTGACTCTCGCCTTTGCGCCGCGCACATTCGTTTTAAAAAATTGCAAGAGCTTCACGGCTTGAGGGCGGTTCCTTTTCAAAGCTCTCGCCTCAGCGCCGCGCACATTCGCAAATTCCACGGGTTCCCATGATCAACGTACCAAAAATCGTGTGTTGGAAGGATTCAGGATTATGCGGGCGCAACAGTTATGTTGATTCGCTGCGTTGAAGTCCAACAAACGGCGTTCTGGCACGAGTGTTGATCGTCAAGACGCAGCAGTCAGGTTGATACGTGGCGTTGAAATCCCGAGAACAATGTTTTGGCACGCTTCAGGATCTCCAAACTGTTGTCTTCCAGCGAGGCAGTTCCCCCAATGGAAATGAGCCGTTGTAGGAGCCTATGAAGAGGGAGCTCGGAGGGAGGGTTCATTCCAACATCGTTGATGACTCTTGGGTTTCCACTGGTCCTCCTCATCCTCCTGTTCATCCTCCTTCTCCGTTTCCGCCGCCGCCGCCGCTGCCGCATCCACCTCCGCCTCCGCATCCTCCCACCGGTTCCTTCGTCCGCTTCTGGGGAAACTAAAACATACCAATACCGCTACCCCCTGGACTTCTCTCCCAGGTTGCGTTCCGACCAGCATTTCAAGGAGAATCCGCTCGTGGCGACGAAGGCCTCCCAGGAGGCCCGAAAGGGCGAAAACAAACGAAGGGTGGCAGCATCGGTCTTCTCTCCCACCTCCTTGCGCCTCATCCTTCGTTCTCCCCAGTCAGCCTCCTAGTGCGGCGGGCCTTCCGGGCTCGCCTCCAGCGCACTGGAGCCCCTGGACCTCACGCGGCCGCCTGAACCAGAGGAGGAGGAGCAGCAGCAGGACCAAGGATGGAGCGCGGAACAAAGGCAGCAGCAGGAGAGGAGGAGGAGGAGGAGGAGGAGGAGGAGGAGGAGGAGGAGGAGGAGGAGGAGGGGGAGGAGGAGGAGGAGGAGGAGGAGGAGGAGGAGGAGGAGGAGAGGAGGAGGGGGAGGAAGAAGAAGAAGAAGAAGAAGAAGAACAAGAAAAAGAAGAAGAAGAAGAAGAAGAAGAAGGAGGAGAAGAAGAAGAAGAAAACGAAAAATAAGAAGAGTAAGAAGAAGAAGAAGAAGAAGAAGAAGAAGAAGAACAGCAGCAGCAGCAGCAGCTGTAGGGGAGGAGGAGGAGGACGACGACGACGAGGAGGACGAGGAGGAGGAAGGGAGGGAGGGAGGCAGGGAGGGAGGCAGGGAGGGGGAGGGAGGGAGGAGCAGCAGCAGCAGCATGTGGCAGCAGCAGAGCACACTGGACACTTTTCCCTTGAGCCAAAGTACCGTCCACGGGTGCAAACATGCGTACAACACTAAACGCTAAACCTGAACGCAACGGATAGAGAAAATTACTGATCAGTTACACTGGTCAGACTTTCTAGCAGGTTTAGCACCCCCAGCTGTCGGCCCCTGTGGCCTGCAGCTGTCTGGTCAGGATCTGCCTGACCCCCCTGTGGGAAATAAGGAAAAGTGATTCTACTGGAAGACAGACAGACGATTGGAATAGAGAGAGAAAGGGAGGAGGAGGAGGAGGACCACCGTCACCACCACCACCAGGACCTGGAGTCTGACTGCGGAGGTCTTCCCAGGTGATCATGTCCAACTCCTTCCTGGACGCTGCCTGGGTCCTACTTTTAAGCTCGGGCTGTTCTCGTCGACGCTCCAACTCCCCGGGCTCATCGACTAGAACCAGACGACCGCTGACCATTAGGTCGAAGAGTGCGGCGTTGCATTTCGACACGTCGTCCTTGGTCAACGCGTCGACCGGCATCCTCCCGTGAGGGACCCATCGTACCCGACCCTGGGCCCTCTCAAGGGCCTCGCTGATAATGGCCAGGTCGATTGCCGTTCTTCGGTCCCGGGCCCCTGCGTTCCCCTCCTGGAGCATCGTGTCGTAAATAGATTTAGCATCTACTACATGTACCTGCTCTTCCCGGGCGCCCAACCGACAGTCACGCCGGAGCACTGCCGTAAATGGCCCAGAGCCCCGGTGGTAGTCCTGGACGTCCACGTCTCTAAACATCACGTCTCGGTACATGACTTGTAGATACTCTACTTCTGCTACTGCGGAGGAAAGAGCCTGGGTTTCACCGGCCAAGGTCGACGGAACCTTTCTGCGCAACTTGGAGCTTCTCCATCCTAAGATGGATGCCTTGACCGATCGGTTCGCCAGCACGCTCTTGTCCGCTGCCAGGACCATCCACGCTCCCTGGGTAGGGTCTTCTGGAAGGCCCTTGTCATCTGTCATGCTCTCGGCTGCACCTACACCGCCGGCGTCGGAGAAAGACATAAATGACATGTTTTCAGGATCCAGTTTCCAGACAGTGATGCCCCTCGAGGCCGTAGTCCTCAAGTGCTTGACGAGCTCATTTGCCAGGGACACGTCGCCGGTAGTCGGAGCCTTAAGGCGACTCGCCAGTATACTGGCGACCCCTGCCGCCTCAGGGCGGCTCTCCCTACCCACCCAGTTGAATTTGTATACAAGTGAGCGTAAAGCCTTGAACTCGGAAGAGTCCAGGGGCGAGTCCTTCTTTGTAAGGCGGCCTCGGGCAAGAGGAAGTGGTCGAATTTCCTCCAAGATATATTTTTCTTGATCGATGACAGCACGCCGAGCATTCAGAGAAATCCGGCGCCCTGCATACTCAACAGGTCCTGCCTGCAGGTCACGATATTTTCCAAACTTGAATCTGGATTCGAGCAAACCTCTAAGCCACGAACGTGACTCCTCCGACGAACTCCCGATAAAGAAGTCATCGACCTCTAGCAACATCATGTTCAACACCTCCCCCTTTGGGCCGTACCGGATCCACCAACAAGGCCCCAATAAACATCGAGTAAACCATGTTTCTCAAGAAAGTTAACGACTGTTTTCCTCCAGGCAACAGGAGCGTCGTCTAATCCATAGACGTTCACCTTCAAGAGTATGAGGCTGCCCCTGGGTATGTCTATACCGTCGCAGGGCTCGACATATATATCGCCCTGAGGACGTGACATTGGATCTGACTGGCAGAACGCGTTTTTAACGTCTGCGATGTCGGCCAGGAGGGAGAGATTCATGATGATCTGAATAAACATCATGATGCTGCTGGTCTGAGGGGTGGGGGAGTAGACCTGGAGAGAACCTGAATCCGGATCTCTATGTCCATGCACGCACCAGCGTGATTTGGCGCCCGGGTTAGCGAATGTCCCTTCTACTGGTTTCCATCGACGAACCATCCGACTCGAGATGATGCGCTCGGGCTGCGCCTTGCGCACCGCATCCGCCTTCTTGGGCGAGATGATTTCGACGGCTCCGGTCGCCATCATCGCGCCCCACTCCTTCTTATCAGAAATGGCGAACTTGGCACGTTCGGAGGGGTTCAAATTCTTCAAAGTGACCTCTCCCCCCCTGCTGGCCACAAACGTGCCCTCACCCTTGTCTCCGAGGCCTGACTCGCACTCCTGAACTGGCCGGGCCAGGAGACCACCACCGACACCACCACCGGGGAAGAGGAATAAATCCTCGGTCCTTCCTCCGTCCTCTTCCTCCCAGCCCGTCGGGGCTGACGGCGAGCGGCTCCGCTCCCGCCTGCCCTCGATCTCCCGCACCCGGTCGGCGACGGGCACCTGGGGCTCGTGGCCCAAGATGACCGCTGGCCTCGAGGCGGGAGTCGGGGGCTCCTCGGTGCGAGCACGCTTGACCTCGGGGGGTGAGCTTGACGCCCTCGCCTCGGCCGTGCGCGACCGGATGCAATGAGGGACGTCGTTCGGTTGGGAAAGACAAGTGCGAGCGGAGGAGGGAGCGGGAGAGGGAGGAGGAGGAGCGGGAGAGGCGAGCGGAGAAGCTTCCCTCACCCCGCTCGGGTGTTCCTCGGGCTCACCGGACACTTCCCTGGACATCTCGGGTGATGCCTGGGGAGGTGTGCTTTGAGCCTCCTCTGGCACGGATGGCAAACGTGTCCGCTCGCTCCCGGGCTGAACTGAGACGGAGCCGGCCTCCGAGGGAGCTCGGGATCTCCAACCTGGCCTGGGGTTCCTGGGGCCGGGACTCGGGCCCACCACGGATGGCCCTGGCCCGGGGTCGTCCTGCTCTTCAGCGGGAGTTGGTCCCACCCCGGGCACCCTGGGCGCGGAATCTTCCTGGATCCGGACCGAGTCATCCCACGCCTCGTCGGGTGGTGGACCCTCCCGTTGAACGTCAACCGCAGCGCCTCGCCGAGTTTGAGATTGCCGCAACAGCTCTCGCCACTGGGGGCTCTGAGAGAGCTGAACCCCCAGCTCCTCATCGACGCTCGCCAATCTCACCTGTTCCACGGAGCACTTCCAAAGACGCGCACGGACAGCCACCCACACTGTACTGCCCTCGCACAGAACCACCACCCCGGGCCCGCACCACCCGTCCCTTCTCCGACCCAGAGCGTCGGCTCGGGATGAGGTGCGGGTAAGATGTCTCCACACATAGACCCACTGTCCGGGGCTGAAGGTCTTGGGGGCAGGGGCCCTGGCGTGCGAGGCGCGGTTCACCTTGTCTCTAGAGGTGGCCTCCATCGCCAATCTTCGCGCTGCCTCTCGCACCCTCTGGGCCCTAGCAAACTCGGTCCCGGGGCCGTCGTGCTCGGAAGGCGAGCACAGCATGTCCTGCCACCCCGGAATGGCGATGTCGTCAGAAAGGAGCTCATGAGGAAGTCGAGGGTTTTCCCCGAACACGAGCTGCATGGGGGAGAACCCTCCCCGGTGCCAGTATCTGTTTTTGTGAGACACGAGCTCGTAGAGAAGCTCATCTAAGTCTTCAATACAACTGACCACGGAGGCCCCCGCTTCCACCTCCGCCTTGACGCGATCCTTAACCCACCCCCCATGGCGTTCAACTCGCCCGTTCTGCCAGGGCGAGTCCGCGTCACACACGTGGTGCCGGACCCCCCATTGTTCCAGACCCCGCGCGAACCGTTCTCCGAACTCGGACCCCCCGTCGGACATCAGAAAATGGGGGGCACCAAATGGCCGCAACCAACACTCGCTAAACGCCCTCCAGACGTCAGCGGCGCGAGGGTGGGGTATGCGGGTGCACACTTGCAGATTGGATCCGCGGTCCACTATGTTGAGCACTGGGTGTGTCTGACCCTGAAACTCGATATAGAACAGATCTACGGCAATAATGTGATTGAATCGGAAGGTCCGAGGGAGAGCGACCCTGCGGTGGCTGCTGGACTTCTGCCGCTCCTGACACTCAGAACACCGAAACCCCTTAAGCGCCCACCTGACGAGGTGCCTCTTGACCCCGCCGGCTCGCAAGACGCGGCAGAAACGTCGGACCTCGGGGTGCCCCATGTTCACGTGCAGTTTATAGATCAGCCTCTTTTCTTCGGAAGGATCGATCTCGGCCTCCTTGAGGCCTTGGGTCCCGGTCGGCCCCCGGGTCTCCTGCTCATCGCCACTGTCCTCGGAAACTTCGCCGGCTTCCTCCTCGGCCCTCCCGGGCTCTTCTTCCGCCGAAGCCGCCGCCGGGAATGACTCCTCGCAGAAGTCTCCCCACCGAGGACGCTCGCTCCCCTTGGTACCGCTCCAGTACTCGGCCACCGCGTTGGCCACCGCCTTCACAAATCGGTGGGGGTACCTGGCCGCTCGGGACGTCCTGGCCTGACCTTCAAGCAGGGCGTGCCTGTGTCCCCCGGTGCACAACTTTCCGTCCAGAGCCCTGGCCAGGAGAGGATGGTTAGTGATGACCCCGGTAGGTTTCTTGTTGACCCCTCGCTCATCCACCTGAAGCCCGAACTGGCACATGTCGATCCTTAGCTTCCTAACTCCATCCATTGAGAGGATCACCCGAACCACCTCAGCGTTCCAGGAAGTCGCGTAGAGCGGATGCTCGAAAGCGAAGTATCGACCCCGATCGATCTGGTGACGAGCGATCTCCATACAGAGGATTAGATCGCGGAGCCCGTTCATCACTTCCTGGTGCCACACGCTGGGGTCTCGCTTGGCTTTGTTCAGGTGATTAATCGCCGAAAAGACACGACACTCCGGACTAAGCCATATGACTTCAGGATCCTCCTTCTCGATTTGATTCCAAAGATCACGCACGTGACTAGGGCGCGACGCATCCCAGCCCAAGACCAGATCCCTGCTGGGGCACGATCCGAGTGGGGCCCCCCGCTTTTCCACCTCGGGAGCAATTCGGGGCGGAGAGAAAACTTCCAGAAACGCCGTGCGGGCCCTGTCCTTGCGGACCAGGAATTCCCCACCGCCGGCTGCCGCCCGGTCCGTCTTGCTTCCTCCGGCATCCGCAACCGCCCCCCGCTCGACGGCCTCTCTGACCTTCCTTGGCCATGAAGCCTCGTGGTCATCGTTGCACGAATCTCCGTCTAGCCAATAGACGTGATACTCCTCAAAACTATGCTCGAGGGGAGCACGGGGCATGGGTTCGTTAACGGAGGGGAGGCAGAGGGACGAGTGGGGAGTGGGAGAGAGAGAGGACTGTTTTCTCTCCTCAGGTGCTGGACATGGGCACCTGGAGAAGCTGTGAGTCAGCTTCAGAGAACGTAAGCGCGAGCGGGCTATCTCCTCGCTCATACAATCTGCCAGCCCTCCGGACTGGCTGGCGTCGTTGTAGTGGTGGTCGTGTCGCCGATGTAGAACTCCTCGGAGGCGGTCGTCGTCGGCCCCGCGGGCTCGCCCTCCTGCGGAGCCGCGTCGCTGGAGTTGTCGACCTGCTGCTGCTGCGCCTGGGCCTGCATCATGGCCATCATCTGGGCGTGCTGGATCTGCAGCAGCTCTGGGTTGATCATCTGCTGGTTGGCGTGCGTGGCCAGCGCCGAGACCGCTGTCCCGATCTGGACTATCATGCCTACAATCTGGTCCATGCCTTGCTGGAACTGGGCGAAGGTCGTCGTGAGTCCCTCGATCGCCGTCTGGATCCCGTCCAGCGTCTCGCCGAAGTTCTCGAACGTCTCCAGGAGCGCGCGTAGTCGCGAAAGCTCCTGAAAGATGCGGTGCATTCCTTCCTGCATCTCCGTCGGGTGATTGGCGCTGTCCATCGCAAAGGCTATCATGCGGCCCAGCACCTGCTGAACGTTTTCCAAGGCCCTCACCCCCTCCGGGATGTTGTGGAGCTGCCACTGCAGGCTCTGCAGCATGGCCGAGAGGCTGTTGACCGTGTTGAGGGCCGCCACGCCCTGGGTGAAGCCCCCATCCTGCTGCAACAGGTCCACAGCTCTCTGCGCTGCCGCTGCTGCCGACCTCGCAGCTTCGGCTGCTGACGGAGCCCGCTCCATCTGACTCGGGTCGCCTGGGAGGTCGCCCTTCTTGACCCACGCCAGGGACTTGCCGCACAGCTTGCACTTCGAGCCGGACCCGTACCTGTTCCCGTAGTACTTCACGTGCTCGATCGGGTGCGTGCACGCCGGCATCGGCTTGACGGGGACCCCCGACAGTGAGATCGGAGGTGGCTTGACTGGGATCCCTGTCGCTGCTGCGGCCGTCGGAGGAAAGGAAGACTGCTGACCTCTGGCATAGAGTCTCGCTGTCCATTCCGCCGGCGGAATCGCCCGAGGGTCGGGCTTGGGAGGTGGCTTTCCGGGCACTGGTCCCCACGGAGACTGACTCTGGGCCCAGACCGCGCGAGGTCCACCCGAGGCCGAGGACGCCCCTGGAGTCGCCGGTGTCTGACCCGACGGGGGCGGTCCTGCTGGACGGGTCACGCGCTTCGCCGTGGGCTCCAAGAATGCGTTGCCCATCTGCGGAGGTGCTCCCTGCGGAAGAGGGGGCTGTCCCGCTGCTTCGGCCGGTTGACCTGCACCTCCGCCGGGGGCTCTCCTCCGCCTGGTGCTGACTCCCGCCCGGTGCCGTGATGCCCCCGATGCTGTCCTCGTGGAAGCCGTGATCTCCCTGGAGACCCTGATCGACCCACGGGTCGCCGCCGGTGTCCATCGGGACTGGGAGTGCCCCTCCAGCGCCTGGCTGATCTTGAAACGCCTCGGGGTTGGCCTCCACCAGTGCACGGATAGCAGCCTGCTGCCTCAGGAACTCCTCCGTGGCCTCCTGGGCGCCGGGCTTCTTGCCCTTTCCCGCGGCAGCCGCCAGGAGACGAATCACCATGATCCTGAGGAGCAGGTTCGGTCGCATGACCTCTCTCGTGGTGGCGTTGTCGGTCGTACTCAAAGAAGGCACGAGGTCGAGACAAAGTATGTCGACGCTCGTTCGAGCCGATGGCTACGGAGAAAGTCGACCGATCTATAGCTAGAGTGCCCTCGTCTGGTGCTGGGGTTGGTCCGCAGGTCCTCGCTTTCACCTTAGCTTCATTCTCTGATCCTAAGGTCCTGACCTGTCTTAGGGACGCCAACTGAGCTCGAGACCCGAAGAGCCTGACAGACACCATGGGGATCTCCCAGACGCCCTTGATCATGCTACCTAGGTTCACCTGGATCCTGGGGAAGAGCCTGGACATGACCCTGATGCTGAAGATGATCGTGTTCAGTATGATGATAATGATGATATAGTCCCGCAACTCTCCGGAGCGCAGCATCTCGGGAGGCGAACCGTCCTTCAGCAGGAACGACTGATCGTTCAGAAAAGGATATTTCAAGCGTGCCGACTCCGGCAAAGGGTGTGTCGGGCCGGCCAGTTTCTTTACTATCTCGGCCATGCGGTGGCCTGACCCAAGTCTGGTCAGGGGCAGATCTATCCCGAGCGTCTCCGACCTCATGACGTTACGCGGGAGATCTATGGTGCATCCAAGGAAATCTAGTAAATTCACGCTCAGGATGTGTGGCACGTCATCCTCGAGCACGGTGGTCTCGACCACCCCTAGCACACCACCAAGGCACAGAGGAAAGAGAATGCTGCACAGTACAGTCGCAGAACCTCCTACCCCATGAGCTGCTCGAGGCCGCTGGTACTCCTTCGGGATCGTCTCGTACCGGAGCCCAAAGCGCCCCAGAGCCTTGGACTCTCGGTTGAGCACCTCCCGGCCCACGAGGTCCCCGGCTGCGCCTGGATCCACCAGGCCCTGTGTGGGACCGGCCACCAGGAAGTCGCCGCCGTCGAGCTCCTTCCGCGCGTCGGTGAGCTCGTCTAGCATCTCCGCGGTCAGCTCCTCGGTCACCGTGCAGCCGGTGAACGTGTAGGCGCTCAGCCCCTGCCGCCGGTCGTTGCGGGGCCGGCGCTGTGGGCCTTCCTTCTTCTTGTCTGGGTTCGGACACTCGTTGCCCCAGTGCCCCTTCTCGTCGCACAGGCGGCAGCGAGTAATCTTCATCAAGGCCTCGATGGAGAGCTGGGGCTTGAATCCGCGCCCTTTGCCGCCTCCACCTCGTCCTCGTCCTCGTCCGCCACGACCCCCTCCTCCCCGATGGCCGCCGGGAAGCCCAGGAGGTGGTGGAGAAGCTCCTGCTCCTTTGGCCTTTGCTCCGAAGTATTCTCGATCTCTTCGAGCGGCCAGCTTCATGTCTTTGTTTTGCTTCCAGGTCCTCTTGTTCGATCGGGCCTCGAAGAAGCTGGCAACAGCCTCATCGACCTGATCTTCATTCAGGTCCAGATCCTCCAGCTCGGCCATCAAAGCTTCGATGTCCCGCTCGTCGACCTCGTACTCTTCCTCCTCGTCCTCGTCGAGGTCCTCACCACCTTCGAACCGACCTGAGGGGTAGGAGTGAGAGGAGAGAAACTGCTCACTGTCGCCGGGATCTTCGTCCTCGGCGCCGAACAGTGCCGCATTGGGTCTGCCGGACATGAGACGCTCACTCCCAGCGGCATCCATTTGTCTCAGCGCCCAACTGACGCTGTCGTAGTCGAGGCGACCCTTCGTGAGGGTCCTGAGGTTTTGCATTGATTGCTGAGTCAGCTGGGCACCTTCCTCGAGCATCAGGCCCTTCAGTTTTGACGAGAGCCACATCTCATTGCCTTCAGCTTCTAGAAATTGAGACTCTCTTCTACTCACGTACTGTGTCAAGGTCTCTTTGGGCTCACGCAGACCTTCGTATAGTGCTTTTCTGCCTGACCGTCTCAACTCATCACCTTCGCGTTCCCCAATCATGAGGTCCATACGACCTAGAACTGCATCGAGCCATCCAGCACTGCTCAACACCGTATATGGAAGATCCTCGAACTTCATCTGCATATTCCAATCAAACAGACGAAGGAACTTTTCTGATCTCCTCCATAGCTGAACGTCGGTATTGTCATTCCAACGTCTGATGGCTTTCTTCCAGATTCGGCAATGCGTCCACCCAGGCCACCCTGGAGGGTCGCTGAAGTCGCCTTTCGGCGAGGGGCCCCACCAGGTGTTGGACCAGTCGCTCTTCTGGCGGTAGCCGTCCCAGGTCTCATCCTTGTCCTGGCCGTACTCGTGCCAGCCGTTCTTCTTCCAATCGTCGTCGTTCTGGCCGTAGTCCTTCCAGCCGTTCTTCTTCCAATCGTTGTCGCTGTCGGTACTGCGGGGCTGCTCTGCCGCTGCTGCTGCTGCTGCGGCCGACTCGGCCGCTCCTCGTCTTGACGACGCTGCTGCCCCGCGCTGCCAAGGGTCCTCGCTCGCCGCGGCCCCCGCCGCGGCGCCCATGGTGTCTCGCACCATTCCCGCCACGAGCTCCCTCAGCTGCTCCGGTGTGACCGACACGGCCGTCTGCGCAGTCGGAGGGGACGCTGGTCCCCCTGCGCCTTCGGCGCTGGGCAGTGTCGCCATGAACGTGCCGCCCCTGTCGTCGCCGTCATCGGGCATGCCGTGGATCCACGCCGCCTAGCTCGCGCGAGCCGGCGCCGACCGGCGGCTCTCGAGCCGCGCGTGCCGCGCCCCCTCAGGGACTGGCCGCGCTGCCCATGGCCGCGCCGGTCGAACCGGCTCCGCTACCAACTGTGGCAGCAGCAGAGCACACTGGACACTTTTCCCTTGAGCCAAAGTACCGTCCACGGGTGCAAACATGCGTACAACACTAAACGCTAAACCTGAACGCAACGGATAGAGAAAATTACTGATCAGTTACAAGCAGGAGCGGCAGGAGGAGGACGACGCTGAGGAGGAAGCGGAGGAAGGACGACCACGACCAGGCGGGAGGGACAAGCAGGGGAGCGCAGCGCGGGGCAGTGGCACGGCACCTCACGACGCGGAACGACCCCGAGTGGGGCGGGAGTGCACCCCGCCGAGACTCCGACGCGCGCTCGCGAGCACGATGGGGAGCCTGGCGCTCCCTCCTTCGGCTATACGCAAGAGTGACCCTGGGTAAGAGTGACCTTTGGTGCGCGGCATTAGGGGGGCGCGGGGGAGCCAAACCCAAGCGCGCAAGCCGCTTATATCGCAGCGCGGTCGGCGATTGGGGGACCCATTTGGGCCCGCACCAAAGGTCACTCCGGCGAAAGGTCACTCTTACGTCTAGCCGACTCCTGGGCTGCGCCGTCGCCTCCGAGATCGCCCGGCCTCCGGCCCCCTCCGCGAGACTCCGCCGGCGGAGGCCCCCCGTGGCCTCGCCGACCCCTCGGAGTCGCCCGCCGCGGCCTCGCGTGGGGCACGCGGCGAAGGCCCCCCCCCCCCGCGGGGAGCGCGGGACGCAGCCGCTCCGGGGGCGCACGGCGCGGCCTCCGGGCGCGCACGGCAGGCAGGGCTGCGGCGGGCTGCCTGGGCCAGCGGCGTCGCGCGGGAGCCCCCGGCGCAGGCCCCCGCCTGGCCCGTGCGATGATCTCCCCGACCTCGCTCCTCCTCCTCCTCCTCCTCCTCCTCCTCCTCCTCCTCCTCCTCCTCCTCCTCCTCCTCCCCTCCTCCTCCTCCTCCTCCTCCTCCTCCTCCTCCTCCTCCTCCTCCTCCTGAGCGTCAACCACGATGTGCGCATGCGCCCGCCGTGATCTCGAGGGTGGTGGCACCACGAAGCTGGGCGGCCCACCAGCGGGGCTGAGGCCTCCCGCAGCCGTGTTGCCCCAAGTCCCGATGGGGCAACGCCAGGGGGGAACCAGCTCAAGGGGGGGAGCATCGGCCTGGAATCGGCGATGTATCGCCGCTAGATCGGCGATACAGTGTGGGCGCGGTCGCGAGAAACCCTCGCAAGAAACCCAACCCTGAAAACCCGCGCGCAAGGTGCATCTGAGGGGAAACCCAGAGCACCCTGAACGTAGCAGCTCCCTTGACGGCCGCGGGAAGGCACCGCGCAGCGCGCGGAGCCAGAAAACCCAGGGCACCCTGACAAAAAGCACGTAGTTTCTTGATTCGCGTCTCGGGGATGGACAGACCCCCCTTTAGTAAAACGTGGTTTAGTGAAAACGACCTGAGGCCCAAACCTGGCGTGCGCAAGCCTGGAAAATGGCGGCAACGGCGCGCTCTCTCGAGAACCGAAAAAACGGACAATGCACCAATCGACGTGTCGCTGTTGGGGGTCCTGTCAACCCCCGAGCGTCCCCACTGTAGGCTCCCGACAGCGACACCCCACGGCCCTGCTCGGGGTGGCCTGGAAATGGGCACCAACACCAACACAGGGGTTTGCCTCCACAGGGGGGAAGATGATCCTAGATTTCGGTGTTGGTGGCAACAGTTCGGTCACCTTGGAAGCCAGAATATTACCACCATCACCGAGATCGGGATTTTCTTCCCTCGGTAGAGGCACACCGCCGATGTTGGTGTTGGTGTCACCCCACGGCCCTGCTCGGGGAGGAGGAGGAGGAGGAGGAGGAGGAGGAGGAGGAGGAGGAGTGGAGGAGGAGGAGGAGGGAGGAGGAGGAGGAGGCGGAGGAGGAGGAGGGGGGGGGGGCTAACGGCCACCGCCGGCGATCCGTGTGCGGCTGGGGGCCGCGGCGCCCCCCCCCCCGGAGCCCACCCTCCCCTGGCGCGGCCCCCCCCGCAGCGGCCCACGCGGCCCCGCCCCGGGCGCGCGAGCGGCCGCCCTCCGCGCGCCCCCGGGGGCCTGCCCGCGGAGGAGCGGCGAGCGGCACAGCCACGACCTCTCGGAGGCCCGCGCCGAGTTCCGCAGAGCGGCGAGGCCTCCGAGGAAGAGAAACACGCCAGGGATCTGGGCCTGCCGTTTTGCCACTCCGAGAGTCGACCTTCTGGGCCTGGCCATCGCCCGGACGTCCATTCCCCGTGTTTTTGTTCGGCTTCGTGCGTGGTTTTTTCCCCAAAGGATCAAGGATGCTCCTCGGTGGTCCTCGCCTAAGAAAAAACGCACACGTCCGAGCGATGGACCTGTCCTGGAGGCCCGCCGTGAACAGGAGATCTCGACGCGAGCAAGTTCAAGCCGTGGGTGGCGAGACTCCCCGCCCTGGCGCGCGGAGCGCGCCAGGGCCGGCGCCACAGGCGCCTCCAGGGGGGGCCCGGCGCAGATGCAAGAAATCCGCGTGGACCTCCGAGAAAGGATGCTTGTGCCGCTTTCTACGCTTCGAGCTCAGGCTCCGCTCCTCCCTCGGCGCGCTCGGCGGCCTGAGGAGGAGGGCGCCTCCTCAATCGCTGGACGCCCTCAGCCTACCACACACACACACACAGACACACACACACACACACACACACACACACACACACACGCCTCGGCGACGGCCTCGCGGCCGGAGGCGGCTGTTGCGGCCTCGCCGACGTGCCATCTGCTGGCGGCGCGCCGAGCTGCAGGGCAACGCGCGGGTGGGACGACTGGCAGCCGGGCCAGACCACCGTCCGGCTGGGGGAACGTCACGGGGGGGACCGGCTCGAGGCTCGATACTTTCGGGCGTTTTCGTTGTTTCTCGGCGGCTCTCAGGCCTCGCCGAGAGCGTTCCAAAGGAGCCCCGATCGCCCCGAACAGCAGCCGGAGGCACGAGTTACGACAGGGGAACTTACAGGGGACCGGCTCGGAGGGGGTGGAACATTGACCTGGAATCGACGATACATCGCTGGTAGATCGGCGATTGGCCCCCGATAGCGAATCCGAAGGCTCCTGGGAGGGGGGGGCTATCGGGTCCCTATCGGCGATGAATGAAGGTCGATGCCTCCCCCCTGAGTCTGTCCCCCCCTCATACTCTCACTGATGGAAGGGGTGGGCGAGGGGGCCGGCCTTCTGAGAAGACAGGGGGTTCCTTGGATCCTTTGATCCTTCGAGGAATGGAGGAGGAGGAGGAGGAGGAGAAGGAGGAGGAGGAGGATAAGGGGCGAGGGGGGCAATGTCTGGGCTCACTATCCGCGTCGGTGCCTTTCGCCGACGGACCCCCTGGCCGGTATGAATATGCAAACGAGGAGCCTCAACGACGAGGGCTCGGAAGAGGAGGAGGAACCTCACGACCTAAGAGTGCAGCCTGAGCGAGATCATCGCGGTACCAAACAACTGTTCTGGGTACTGGTGCAGTTGATGTTCGACCTTTATGCGCTGCTCGGACGGCTACGAGGGCCAACAGCTGAGCTGAGAGGGCCACAAGCTGAGCCATGAGGGCCACCAGCGGACCTTCGGGGACCACAAGCTGAGCTACGAGGGCCACAAGCACAGCTACGAGAGCCACCAGCAGAGCTACGAGGACAGCAAGCCGAGCTACGGAGAGGCACCAGCAGGGCTACGAGGACCACCAGCTGAGCCACGAGGACCGCAAGCTGAGCTACGAAGGCCACCAGCAGGGCTACGAGGACCACCAACTGAGCCACGAGGGCCATCAGCTGAGCTACGAAGACCACCAGCTGAGCTACCAGAGGCACCAGCTGTGCTGCGAGTACAACAAGCAGAGCTACTGCAGCCACCGGCAGAGCTACCACGGCCACCATCGGCCCTTCTAGGACCACCAGCTCAGCTACGAGGACCACAGGCTACTACAGCCACCAGCAGCGCTGCCAGGCGCCCCCAGCGGACCTTCGAGGACCACAAGCTGAACTGCGAGGACCACAGGTAGAGCTACGAGAGCCACCAGAAAAGCTACGGTGACCCGAGCTGAGCTACGAGAACTACGGCTACCAGCACTGTATCCACCTCACGATCCCCACGTGACTACGAAGCCTGCCTGTGGAGACGACGGGCCCTGATCTACAGCACAGACACCTCAAGATAGAGATACTTGTTCGACCCGGAGACTACTACGGCTCCTCGTCTATAGCGTTACCGACAAGGCACGCCATATACGTCCCTACAGGCAAAGGCACCATGTCATCTGTAACCGCTACATCCCCCTGGAGTGGCCCCGCCGCTTAACCCATCATTTCCCTCTTTACTCTACGATCTGCCTCGGGGTGCAAGAAGATTGAAAAAACCTAACCCCCCTCCTCCCCCTTCCTCCGAAACGGTAACCAGGCCCTCCGGTGGTACCGGAGGAGGGCCTGCGCGGCCGCGGCGTCGGGCGCCCGAGCGAGGGCGCCGCGACGCGGGCGCGGACAAGGGAGGAGGAGGAGGAAGAAGAGGAGGAGGAGGAGGAGGAGGAGGGCAGGCGGATGAGGCTGCGGAGGCGGCGGCGGAGGATAAGAGAACGATTGCAACGACGACGACAAAGACACCAACAACAACCACCTGGAGCGAGATCCCCCCCCCGCCTCTGCCGCTCACGCCGCTCGCGGCCGCGCCGCCCTGGTCGCAGCTGCCGCCTCGTACCGCGACGATGACGACGACGAAGCCGCCACCGCGGACGCAGACTCCGCCGCCGACGCCGACGCCGACGCCAACGCTGGAGACGACGCCGACGACAACAACGACGACGACGACGACGACGA
>CAUYUJ010014767.1:60000-68132 GCA_963575745.1 Prorocentrum cordatum | reverse complement strand
CCCTCGATCCCCAGCCTGAGTAGGGGGATCACCGGCCTCTGCGCTGCAGGCGGCGCCCCTGCTGGTGAGCATGGTGTCGCTCTGCTCTCCTCGAGGGATCTCCAGGGGCCCGCGCCGTGCGAAAAAGTCACGCCCGGGGTCTGGGCCGGGCCCTGCAGAGGAGCCACAGGCGGCAGGGGCATGAACTCTCGGAGGGCCGCGCAGATGTCTCGCATCCGCGCCGAGCCGCCCTGGCGCGCGCCCAGCGCCGAATCCGTGCGGAACTCCGCGCCGTGCTCTCCCCTTCGGCCCCTGGGGACCGAGCGGGCCCCCTCTTTGGCGGGGCGCACGGGGGGGTGATGGGAGGGGAGAGGGCTTCTTAGAAGCAGGGGTGCTTCAAAGAAGCCACCCCCCCACCCCCCTCTGCTGAAGGGGCCCTGGGACACACAAATGAATACACACAAAGAAAAGGATTCCCCATGTTTTCCCATATTTTCTGGGTTTTCCCCTTCCCCCCCACTCCCCATATTTTCCCCTATGTTCCTGGGGGTCGACGACGAACTGTGTCTGTGTGCTCTTTCCCCCCCTGACCTGCGCGTGGCGGGCCCCTGCTGGCCGGACCCCAGGGCCCCGAGGAGCGCCGGGGCCGAGGCTGCGCTGCTCCCCTGCAGGCTGGAGCCGCCGGCCAGCAGCACGAGTTGCAAGGGGCCCCAGGACACGCAAATAAACACACACAAATGAACAGATTCCCCATGTTTTCCCATATGTTCTGGGTTTTTGTCTTCCCCCCCACTTCCCATATTTATTTTCCCATATTTTCTGGGGAAGCGACGATGAATTGTGTCTGTGTGTTTTTTCCCCTCCTGAGAGTTGGCGGCAGCACGCCCTGCCAGCGCCGGATGCAGAAGAAGAAAGCCAAAGCTGGAACCGGAAGCGGGACAAGGACCATGGCCACAGGGTCTTCTGCGAGGCCAGGAGGAGAAACAAGCCGGAGCCGGAGCCGGAAGCAGAACCGGAACCGGCAGAAGAAAAAAAAACAAAAAAAACAGAGCCGGAAATGGGACCGGAGCCAGAACCAAAACCATGACTGGAAGCTCTTTCGGGACGGAGAAGAAAAAAGCAACGCTACGGGATGGGCGGGCTCAGGGAGAAAGGCAGCGGGCTGGAACCAGCGATGCATCGCCGATGGATCGGCGATGGGCCCCCGATGGCGCGTCCGCAGCTCCTGGGCGGCGCGGGCTGTCGGGCCGGCGATGAGCGGGCGGTGGGAGGTTGGTCGATGCATCCCCCCCTGAGCCTGTGCCCCCTCACGTTGCCCCTGATGTGCGGCGAGCGCCCAATATCCTTTCACCACGGCGTGACAGCTAGCGCCCTCGCCGCCAGCCGAGCCTCGACGCCGCCGGGACCCTCGGCGGCTGACCGCACGGCCTTGCGGTACCAGCGGGCCCCTGCGCGCAGGCCTGCACCAGTCATCCTCCCGGCGCAGCGGCCGAAGTGCAGTGACAGCCCGAGGTAGAGCGCTCCGCCCGGATGGCCGTGAAGCGCCGCCCTGCGAAACCACTCCTCTGCGACGCACGCGTGCGATGCTCCGAACAACGCCCCACTGCCTGGGCGCACGTGCAACCATCCCAACTGAAGCGCGGGATCTGCCGCTGCTGCTCCACCTCTGGTGGCAAGGTGCAGAAGCGTGAGGGTCTGGTTCTGTTCGAGCCGATACTGCTCACGACTGATTTCCAGGGAGGCCGGCAACCCCTCGGTCACGATGGCGTTGTAGGCACTCTCTGCCCCGTGAAGGTCGCCGGAGCCCTGCATCAAGCGGCCCAGCTGGAAGAAGACCGGCGGAATGTGCCAAGCGCGGCCCCTTCGCGCCACGACGTGGCGGAGCAAGCGCTTCATCAGCATCTCAGTCTCGATGCTCCTCCTTCGGAGGGCGTCGTCTCTCATCTCTGGCCGGCTGCAGGCCCAGCAGGCCGGCTTCGCGGTGCCTCGAGAGGATCCCTCCGCCGCCACCGCTGCCAGCGCGAACTGAGCGGACCGCGGCTCCGCGCTGAAGAGGCGGATCACGGACCGCAGGGCAGGATCTCCGTCCTGTGCGCACAGTGTGTTGAAGGTGTGCTCGGTGAAGGTGTATATCTCGGAAAGCCACGGCGGCGACAGCGGGATCAAAACCTCAGGACCTTCGAGGAAGAAGCACTGCATGAACATAAATGTTCGGAGCTCCGCGCAGATTTCTCGGATCGGCGCTGGGTCCCCGTGGCAGCGCCTCCAGCACCGCCCCTGGCGCGCTCCGCGCGCCAGGGAGGGGTGCTCAGCGCCGATCCAAGAAATCTGCACGGAGCTCCCAAAGCTATGCTTATGCAGTTGATTACTCTTCGAGACCTATCAGAAAGCATGCATACCCTCCCGCTGCAGCAAGGAATCTGAGCGTGGCGTCGAGCTGAGCCGCCAGATTCGGGGGGTCCCCACCCTCAGAGGGTGCCCTCTCGGCGCGCTTCCTCCAAAGCTCGCTCACCTCGAAAATGAGGAAGCGGACCAGGCGGTTCGAGAGTAGCTGCCCAGCGCCTCGGAGCACTTCAGGGTCTGCACCCTCCGCATCGATCTTTAGCACAGCGATGTCTTTCAGCCCAATCCTTTCCGCGAGGTTATCGAGCGCTACGACCTGGACTGCCTCTGGCTGCAGGCACCTCGTCTGGTCTTCGTGCCCGTACGAGAAGCCGACTGTAGCCCCTGGGCTCCTAGGGCTGGGTCTGCCCAACAGGATTCTTCGTTACACTCCCAAGCGGTAAGGGCCCCAAACACACACACACACACACACACACACACATTCTCCGCCCGCGATGTGGCACCACAGTTGCGATACAATACGCACGGGAAGCGAGCATATGAATTTTCTGCCTTGTGTATATAGAGACCTCGAACTAGCGTTGAGAACGGCGTGCGGCAAGGGGGGAGACCCCGACCGAACAGCGGGCGTGCAGCGAAGAGAGACCCACTGGGGGGGGGAAAGCGCGTGCGTGCGGAGGCACATGCCACCGAGGCGGCGACGGTTGCGCCAACGATGGTGGAGGGGCAGAAGGAGACGGGAGGAAGCGGACCGTCGGGAGCGCTGCAGGCCTGTGGGTGCGAAGTGGCCGACCAGCCAGCGGCACACCCGCCAACAACAGAAGGCGCCGAGCCAACGAGCAGCAGGCGCCCGCCCGGGCGCGCCCAAAGGAAAGGCCGGCCGGCAAGGGCGTGCAGGGAGCGCGCCGGCAGCTGCAGCGCCACAGAGCGGGTGCCTGCCCAGGCAAGCCTGGCAGAGCACCTCGGGAAAGGACGGGGCAACGGAGAAGCGACCCAGGGAACACACACACACACCTTCGCGCACACACACAGACACACACACACACACAGACTCACACACATATATATATACACACGCGCGCGCACGCACACACACACACATCCGCACACTTCTTTTTGGCGTCGCGGCCACGCGCTCGGCGGCGCGGCGCAGTTCAAGTCAGGCGGGATCGCAAACACACACACACACACACACACACACACACACACAGCTTTCCGTCGCGGCCAAGCGCTCGCAGAAACGCGGCGAAGTCAGGCTACTGGCCGAAGAAGGCAGAGCGCGAGATAACCCAGCTCAGGAGCAGCAGGGCGTGCTGGGGAGAGCCATGTAGGGAGACAGAACACACACACACACACACACAAGCACAAACGTCGCGGCCACGCGCGCGGCGGCGCGGCATATGCGCAAGCCAAGCGGAAGAGCGCCGGCCGGACACGCACACACACACACACACACCTTCCAAGCCAACCCTCACCCCCACCCGCCCACCCCACCGCACACACCCGCTCATCCACAGCACCCACCCCACCCACCCCACCCACCCACCGCCCCCGCCTCTCCCTCCCCGCCGCCCCCCGCCCGCCCGACCCGCCCGCCCGACCCGGCGCCCCATCAAAGCTCAGTGCCCGATTTACCACTACCACTAGCAGGAGACGGGTGGCCTTCCAGGCCTCGATGGGGGTCACCAGAGCACAATTAAACAAGACGCGCGTTGAAGCCTTCCAGGTGCGGATGGCCGTACAACTCCTACCTACCCACAGATCCGATGCCGTGATTTTTCAATGCGGGGGCCTCTGGAAGTCTCGACCCATCACTTTCCCAAGGACTGTTTTTTTTTAATCCTGAGCCGGTCTTTGACGGTCCTGGGGCCTGGCCTTGGCCTCTAGAGGCTGAAAAGGACGGCGGAAAAAGTCGGCTTCGTCAATTTCCAGACGCCGGATCTCTGGGCGCATAGAAAATAGGGGGCCACATGCGAACCCCTACCCCTGCCCCCCACGATCTCTGAGGGGAGGGTGGGGTTCCCTTCGCTCGGGAGCCCAGGAACGAAGCGAACCCAACCCCCCAGAAACGGGTAGGGCTCGCATCTGGCCCCCCGTAGTAGTGTTAAGTCGGGCCTGTCCCCCTACAGGGGGATTTTCGACGAAAACTAAAAAATACTCCAATAATGCTCAAAAGATGCCCAAAAATACAAAAAAAAAAAAAAAAAAAAAAAAAAAAAGTTCCCAGACTATTTTCTGTCTATTTCTGAATATTCCCCCTGTGGAGGGACAGGCCCGACGTAATAGTAGCGGCAGTGCTCCGCACTCCTGGGGCAGTACAGGAGCTCCGAGCCCGACTCCGCGGCCGCGGCCGCGCAGACGGCCAGCACGCAGCCCGCCGAGCGGTTCCCGCCCGCGGGGCGGCCGCCCGCTGCGCACGCGGCGCGGGAGGCCCGGAGCTCCCCGCAGCGGCCCGCCGAGGGCTCCAGCGCGATGGCCCACGCCGGGGCCGGGCGCGGAGGCGGCGGCGCCGGCCCCGCGGCGGCGGAGGGCGGGAAGGCCGCGCGCTGCCAGGACCTCGCAGCGCAATGCTCGGGCGCGCCGGAGGGGGTGGTCCCTCCTCGTCCTGCTGCCCCTGCTCCCCCTCCTCCTCCTCCTCCTCCTCCTCCTCCTCCTCCTCCTCCTCCTCCTCCTCCTCCTCCTCCTTCTACCTCCCCCCTCCTCCTCCCCATCGTCTCCCCGTCCTCTGTCCCCCCAGGAGGAGGGCGGCGAGGCGATCCTTCCCTCAAGGTGGATCGTAAACTTCAAAATGTCTCGATCTCGGAATCCTGGGCCCTCTTCGCGTGCGCCGAAGACTGGGATCAGCACGAGGGGGGGTGGGCATCTTGACCCGAGGCATGTGCGCGAACGTGTGGGGGCTAGGGAGGGAGTGCATTGAAAGAGAGAAAGAGGTGGCCACGAGATTTGGGAGATATCAGGACCCCGACCACGATATGCACACGCCCCCAGTACCCACACACACACACACACACCTGGACGCCCCCGAATTATAGGCAACCACGTGTGAACCCAACTCCTGCAAGTCAGACTTCTGACAAGCTGGCCGGGGTCCAGAATTTGAAGGATGTCTGCAGCCAAGCGAATCCCCACGGAGGTGTCCGATACCTCCGCGTCGATTGGACCCGTGGAGGTCGAGCTCGCAGGCGGCCGCAGGCACAAGAAGAGGGGGTCCTGGGCCCCAGAGCATTCCCCGGGGCCAGCATTCCCTTCTCGGTCATTCCGGCGATGGACAAACCTCCCTTTAGTGAACCTCCCTCTGATGAAAACGGCCTAGGACCGAAACAGACGGACCTGGACCCGCCAAAATGACGGCCGCGACGAACTCTCGCGAACCGGAAACGGCCAATTCGCTAATCGACGTGCCAGGGTTGATGGGCCTGTGTTCCACCACCACTACCATAAGTTGGAGGGGGCAAGAAGGAGGAGGAGGAGGAGGAGGATTAGCAGGAGGAGGAGGAGGAGGAGATGGAGGAGGAGGAGGACGAGGACCCCCTCCCCCTCCAACTTATGGTGGTGGTGGAAAACAGGCCCATCAAGGGTAGGTCCTCCGATCGTTGCTGGACGGCTCCAGGGCTCCGGACGGCCGAGGCTGGGAGGCCAGGGCCACGTGCTGCCGGGACCCTGTGCAAAAGAGCAGGTGCAGACAGCTTTCACAGGACAGCAAAAGCTTTCGGAGTAGGGGGCCACATGCGAACCCTACCCCTACCCCCCACGATCTCTGAGGGGGAGGGTGGGGTTCACTTCGCTCGGGAGGTCCCGAACGAAGTGAACCCCACCCTCCCCCTCAGAAACCGTGGGGGGTAGGGGTAGGGTTCGCATAACGAAGTGAACCCCACCCTCCCCCTCAGAAACCGTGGGGGGTAGGGGTAGGGTTCGCATGTGGCCCCCTACGGAGGTCCGCGTGGACCTCCGAAAGCGGCTGTGCTCATGCCGCCTTGGGGCTTCTGTTCGGACCTTGGCATCGCAACCAGCGCATCCCACAGTGCCAGGGCAGTGAGACTGAAGTCTCCGAGGAAGGCGCCCACGTCCAGGACGGTGGGGCCGACGCCCTCGTCAGGCGGAGAAGGCGCCCGCCGCTCCTCTGCGGCGAGCGCCAAAAAGATGGCGGGCAGGATGTGCTCGGCGTCGAGAAAGACTGGGTCGGTGTCGGCCTGGGTGAGGTACGGCAGTATCAGGATCTCCGCGAAGAGGCGCATCTCTGCCAAGCCTGGAGGAGTGGAGGCGTGGAGGAATGGGACGCACAAAGGACACACGGGTACAAGGTGTCCTCCTTGGAGGCGTGCGTCCGACCCGAACAAACCATACAACCATCTCGTAGTAGATCGTTTCCCGAGCGGTACGGCAAGTAAGCGCTCGCCACGGAGCATATACTACAAGATTTCTGAGCGTGGTCACCGCCCCTCTGGGGCGACGCGCACATAGTACCTAGTCATCCGCAGTTGCGGATAAGAGAGAGGGGTGCCCATCCCCTGTGTCCATCTCAGTGTCCATCCCCAGTGCCCATTCCCAGTGCCCATCCCCAGTGTCCATCTCCAGTGTTCATCCCCAGAGTTCATGCCCAGTGTTCATCCCCAGTGTCCATCCCCAGTGTTCATCCCCAGCGTCCATCCCCTTCGGGCGCACCTCTCTCTGATTATTACGTTCGGGTGACACCGAAGGAAGCTCGTCCCGAAAAGGGGGGGGGCTGCCTGCCCCGTCCCCCTCGCGGCGACCCTTTGGAACACCCGGGGGGCGAGACATCCGCCATTTCGAGGCATGGGCCCTGGACTTGAGTCGGGCCTGTGGGGGATTTTCGACAAAAAATAAAGAATACCCCCAAAATAATCAAAAAATACTCCAAAAATAGTCTGGGTGGTATGTTTTGAAAATTTGTTGGCCTTGTTGGAATATGTTTGGGGTATTTTTACCTAACAGCGAAGACTGATAGGTTTCTAGTGGTGTCAAAAGAGAACATCTGATGACTCAGAAGGGAGGTCTGGGCGGCATCCGGACAGCGAGGGCCGGGCTCAGGGCCGGGCTCGTTTTAAGCAAACAGTCACACACTTCGTGCTCTTCGACCCCAGAACTCCATTCCCGGGCCACATTTTGAATGCCCGGAGCCAACTGTAGGCCACTTCGTGGTCTTCGAGTTCCCAGAACTCCATTCCCTGGCCACATTTTGAATGCCCGGAGCCAACTGTAGGCCACTTCGTGGTCTTCGAGTTCCCAGAACTCCATTCCTGGGCCATGATTTTTGAATGCCCGGAGCCAACTGTAGGCCACTTCGTGGTCTTCGAGTTCCCAGAACTCCATTCCTGGGCATGATTTTGAATGCCCGGAGCCAACTGTAGGCCACTTCGTGGTCTTCGAGTTCCCAGAACTCCATTCCTGGGCATGATTTTGAATGCCCGGAGCCAACTGTAGGCCACTTCGTGTTCTTCGAGTTCCCAGAACTCCATTCCCGGGCCACATTTTGAATGCTGAGGCAGGCTGATGCTGAGGCTGAGGCAGGCTGAGGCTGAGGCAGGCTGAGGCTGAGGCCGAGGCTGAAGGCAGACTGAGGCTGAGGCTGAAGCAGGCTGAGGCTGAGGCTGAGGCAGGCTGAGGCTGAGGCTGAGGCAGGCTGATGCTGAGGCAGGCTGAGGCTGAGGCTGATGCAGGCTGAGGCTGAGGCAGGCTGAGGCTGAGGCCGAGGCTGAAGGCAGACTGAGGCTGAGGCTGAAGCAGGCTGAGGCTGAGGCTGAGGCAGGCTGGGGCTGAGGCTGAGGCAGGCTGATGCTGAGGCAGGCTGA
>CAUYUJ010014767.1:40000-55000 GCA_963575745.1 Prorocentrum cordatum | reverse complement strand
ACACGAGAATTGAGGGGGCCCCACGCGTCGCGCCAGACCTGCGCTCACGTCTCAAACCGGGCCCCTGCGTCGTGCGAATCCCAGCCGAAGATGGTGCCAAGCGCACAACGGTCCTGGCAGGACCCCCGCTGCGCCAACCCCCCACCTCCAATCCCAGCACCCCCCCTCCCAGGAGCCCGCCCGAGCGCGGTGGCGGATTCGGCAGCGCGCAGCTGGATGATTGCAATCCTGGTCCGACGTCAAGCACCAGATCCTGTGCTTTTAGAACCGTCGCATCGTTTCCTGATCCCTGGCCTGAAGCTACCAAAACAAATCGCAAGCCTGACTCCAAAAAAATGTGGGCGAAATGTACATCCCCAGCCAAAGCCTTCCAGTGACGTTGGAGCCGTCGGCCGGGACAGCAGCAGCCACACTGGAGGCAGCCGCGCAGGGGTAGCTGCAGAGGCAGCAGAGGAGACAGAGGCAGCCAGGCACCGCTGCCATGCGGAGGGGGAGCACATCCTGGACGAACCGGCAAGACAAGGGAAACGCGCGGACGGACCTTCCTGCGCGTCGCCGGGAAATCGAGAATCCACAGAGAGAAGAAGAAGAAGAAAAAACAGCACAAACGGCTGTCGGAGGTCCGCTCGGATTTCTCGAAGAGGCACGCCCTGCCTGGTGCGCCGAGCGCGCCGGGGGCGGCGCCAGAGGCGCCGCCAGGAGGGGTCCACCACCGACCCAAGAGATCCGCGCGGACCTCCTCCGAATGGACCAGAAGACAAACGACACCACCCTACACCCTGCGAAATGCTTAAGAAATCATGGGTTAAGAAACTCAGAGTCTCAGAATTTGAATAGAAACCCAGAAGTCCTATTGAAATCTTAGGAGTTACATTGAAACATGAAGAATAATCGAGACTCTGGCCGAAAACTTAAGTTTTCTTAAGCATCGTCTAGGGTGTACTTGCGGCCCCAGGGGCCTCAAGCGTATATCAACGAAGTTGGCGTGCGCTGGTGCACGGCATGCGCCACGGCGCCCCGATGGGCCGCATAGCGCAGCACGGAGCGCCGTAGGAGGAGGGGCGGCGTCGTCTGCTCTGGAGGAGGAGGAGGAGGAGGAGGAGGAGGAGGAGGAGGAGGAGGAGGAGGAGGAGGAGGAGGGAGGAGGAGGAGGAGGGAGGAGAGGAGGAGGAGGAGGAGGAGGAGGAGGGAGGAGGGAGGAGGAGGAGGAGGAGGAGGAGGAGGAGGAGGAGGAGGGTGCTTATGCCGATCTTCTTCAGCACAGGGTCGCCCTGCCTCGCGCCTCGGGCCAGAGCAGCTGCGGGCCCCCCGGGGGAGTCGCTGCCGGCCTTCTGGCTCCCCCTGCTGGGGTACAGGGAGGAGGCGGAGGACAAGGAGGGGGGGGAGGAGGCGGAGGAGGCGGAGGAGGAGGAGGAGGAGGAGGAGCCGCGGGCGGCCAGCCTGGCAAGCCACAGGCTTGGGAGGGGCGGCGCGGGGTGGCAGCGAGGATCGAACGACCAAGGATCGAGGGATCGGAGGATCGACGGCTGATCCCCGAAAGGGGGGGTCGAGCATCGAGGGATCGATGTTCGAGGGATCGAGGGATCGAGGGGATGGCGTGGGGTGGCAGGGGCGAGGAGGTGGTGGCCTGGAATTGGGGAGGCCCCAGGGTCACGGCGAGGACAGCTCCTAGGCGCAGAGCCTGCCCGAGCGCACGCCAGATGCTGTCAAGGGCAGGAGCACAGTCGCGGCGTTCCATCGGCCTCGCGGGCTCCCTCGGAGTCGTCGTCCGTCTGGTTGGCGCAAGGAAGAGGAGGAGGAGGAGGAGGAGGAGGAGGAGGAGGAGGTGCTTTCAAAAGTCTCCCCCATTTGGTGAGGCTCCGGGCTGCGGGCAGACATCCTCGCCAGCCTCCAGGACTACCTGGGGGCGCTGTCTGTTCACAACCCGAGGCCTGGCCATTCGAAAGTCTCCCCATCCGCACCCGTCTTCACCCCCATACCCATCTGAAAAAGCGTATCCTACAAAAGCCCTGCGTCAGAAATGCCTTCAGTAGACACATGCCCTCCGGCACGACACCATGTTCGTGCGTCACGCTGTGCCAGGACTTCCCTGTTGCGCATGAATCAGGTAAGCGCCGCGCCCAAATGAGCGGGACCAAATTGGGGGTCCCTCATGCGGTACGAAATGTGTGAGAGGTGCTGCATGAAGCGTCTCAGGAGGAGGGCCGACATGGGCGGGGCACAGCAAAGGACCTCCTGTGGCCTCCTAAAAATAAAAAGTACCCCAACAATAATTTAAAAAATACTCCAAAAATAGACTGGGGGTATTTTTTTGAATATGATTTGACCTTGTTGGAGCATGTTGGGGGTATTTCATTTTTTCGTCGAAAATCCCCCTGTAGCGGGACAGGCCCGACATAAGACCACTCCCCAGACGCACTCGGGCCAGGACGTCGGGGCGGAGCCTGCCGTGGCGACGGGGGCGCCCCCCGAAGGCCTGAGCCTCCTCCTGCCTACCCTCTCTCGGAGTGCATTGTGGCCAACATTTTGGAGCTGCCTGCAGCCCCTCCTCCTGCAGCCCCTCCTCCTCCTCCCCCTCCTCCTCCTCCTCCTCCTCCTCCTCCTCCTCCTCCTCCTCCTCCTCAGAATGCATTGTCGCCAAAATTTCGGAGCTGATCCCGCCGTGGCTGCGAGGCCGCGCCCCGGGAGGCCTGAAGAAGGCCCAGGAGCGACCCTCGTTCCAAAGCCCGTTCCTGCCTCACCTTTCCTGGAGTGCGTTCTGGGATCCAGCAGTGCAGCGAGGGCGCCCCGGGAGGCCCAAAAGGCCCTCGGCAACAACTGAAGGCCTCAGGAAGACTCTGAGGGCCCCCCGAGACCTTTGTGGGCTCTGAAGGCCCAAAGAGGGGCAGACACTTCCAAAGAACCCGATCATCGATCATCGATCGTCCTCCTCCCCTCCTCCTCCTCCTCCTCCTCCTCCTCCTCCTCCTCCTCCTCCTCCTCCTCCTCAGAATGCATTGTCGCCAAAATTTCGGAGCTGATCCCGCCGTGGCTGCGAGGCCGCGCCCCGGGAGGCCTGAAGAAGGCCCAGGAGCGACCCTCGTTCCAAAGCCCGTTCCTGCCTCACCTTTCCTGGAGTGCGTTCTGGGATCCAGCAGTGCAGCGAGGGCGCCCCGGGAGGCCCAAAAGGCCCTCGGCAACAACTGAAGGCCTCAGGAAGACTCTGAGGGCCCCCCGAGACCTTTGTGGGCTCTGAAGGCCCAAAGAGGGGCAGACACTTCCAAAGAACCCGATCATCGATCATCGATCGTCCTCCACCTCCTCCTCCTCCTCCTCCTCCTCCTCCTCCTCCTCCTCCTCCTCCTCCTCCTCCTCCTCCTCCTCAACTCCTCCTCCACCTCGAGAGACGACGACGACCACGGCCACGACGACGACGATGACGACGACGACGACGAAGACGACGACAACGACGACGACGACGCTGACGACGCTGACGACGACTGCTCCCGTGGCCACGAGCCGCCCGCGTCGCCGGCGACGGTGCTGCCTGGGACGCCGCTGGGCTCGCTTAATGGCGCGCCGCCAGCGTCGCCGCTGGGGGCGCCGCCGGGGGCGCCGCCCCCGCCAGCCATACCAGCCACGCCGCCTGCGCCGCGGGTCGTGCGGGGGGCCAGCAGCAGCAGCACCAGCAGTGCGACCGAACGATGAAAAAACAAAATGGGCAGGGGCGATTGAACAAATGGCTGTTTCTCGTCTGGATCGCCGGCTGTGGCGTGGGGGCCTCCACGGCGACGGCGACGACGACGACGACGACGACGACGACGATGAATCGGGAATATGTTGCTGCGTCTACGTCCCGTGAGGGCGCTGTGACCACCACCATCCTCCCAAGGTATTTCTTTAACGTTTGGTCACGCTAGGCAACCACATGCGAATGGAGGGGTGGATGGGGCAGGTGGCGGTCTGCCGTGAATGCAGACTTCCGTTGCCGCTCAGGCTCGAGCTTCAAGCTGAGCAGGCCTCGAGGCGAAACCCACCACGGAGCCGCCCCTCGTCCCCGCCGCAACCCCTGGAGGAGGCCAGAGGCCTCCACGCAGGCTCCCGGAGGATCGCAGCTGGGGCACAGCGCAGAGGTGCTGCCCCCGTGCTGCCAGGAGGCAGCGCGGAGCAGAGGGGGGCATCATCCTCCTCCTCCTCCTCCTCCTCCTCCTCCTCCTCCTCCTCCTCCTCCCTCCTCCTCCCTCCTCCTCCTCCTCCTCCTCCTCCTCCTCCTCCTCCTCCTCCTCCTCCAAGGAGCGAGGGGGGGGGGGGGGCTCCCCTGGCCACGCCGAGCCTCGGCCACGAGGACATCCCGCGGCATGGCTTCGCTCCGTTCCCACAGCGCTTCGGCCCCGACGTCTTCGACCCCAACGCTCTCCTGGATCGTGCACGCGTGCCCTGCACGCGGCCGAGCAGACGGCGGGGCTGCTCGTGTGGCTCGCTCGCTCGCAGCGACGTTCCTCGACTTCGGCCCCTGGGGCCCGTCATCAGAGGCCTCTCGAATAGGGTCCGAGTACCGCGGGCTCGTGTCGTGTCAACCCCCAGCGTTGGTTCATGACACCATGGGGATCGTTCGACCTTGAAAGATCGGCCGTGGCGAAACGTCCAATCGTTGAACACCGACCGATCCTGGGTCGCCGGCGGCGCTCAACGTTGAACGCTGGCGGTGGGATCGCCCCCGGTCGACACGACGCGAACCTACCGTAGTGGATGGGGTTGGACGATCGCGCCGCATCGCCAACGCATCGGCCCTGTATCGGCGATGCATCCGCGACGTCGGCGATGCAGCGGCGACGTCGGCGTGGAGAAACTCGGGCTCCCCACATCGAGCCGCATCGCCGATGCATCGGCGGTGCGGCGCGATCCTCCGACCCTATCCACTCGGGCCCCACGTGGGAGGCCTGGAGCCATCGGGCTCCGGGGCCATCGAAAACGGGTCCGGGCAGGAGAGCTGCGCCCCGAGGAAGCTCCTCCTCCTCCTCCTCCTCCTCCTCCTCCTCCTCCTCCTCAGGGGCCATGCTCTGGAAAGACACCCGCGTCGGACGCCCCCAAAGGGCGTGCTCGAGGCTCCAGGCTGGAGCGCTCGGGGCCCGTCCTGGCCCTTCAGGGGCCGCCGCAGGCCTCCACAGGGGGCCTGCAGACAACCTCCAGGGAAGCGCAGCGGCGGCTGCCGCCCGGAGGGGAAGGCGGAGTGGGGACCAGTGAAGGGGCCCTGGGACACACAAGTAAATGGACACAAGTAACAGTATTCAGGCCTTCTCAAAAGGCGGCGGGGCTTCTCGGAAGCCATCCGCGCCTTCTGAGAAGTTGTCTGTGCCTTCGGGGCAGGCGTAGACAACTTCTCCGAAGGCCCTTCTCACTTCCCCTCCAGGCTCGCCACCGAACATCGCCGATAGATCGGCAATAGGCCCCCGATAGCGAAACCGCCACCAGCACCCCCACCTTGCCTCTCTGAACGAAACAAGTCAGAACGTGCGGGTCAGACCATGCGGGCCCCTTCCAAAGAGGAGGGCGACTGGTGCGCCTGGGGCCACACGAGGACGACCACGCGACCACGATGACGACGACGACGACGACGAAGACAATGACAAAGACGACAAAAACGGCACAGACGACGGATAACAGAAACGACCGACGACCGACGACCGACGACTCGCTGCGAGGAGGGCGAGCGCCACCCCGTGGGGAGCCTGGCGGCTGCGGGAAGCCCGCAAACGCCCCGTGGGCCCCGAAGCCCTGCGGGAAGTCGCCCATGCCCTCGGCGAACGGCGGGTACCTCGCGGCTCGGGGATCGGCGGTCAAGGCTCTTTCTGCCTCGCAGCAGATGGGGCCATCGAGCCGTGCGTGGAGAGCTCGAAGTACTCTTCGTATGGCCAGTGGCGGTACCGCGCTGCCCGCCCTTTGTGCTCTTCGCGTCCTAGAGCTCGTGGAGCACATGGCGGCACCACGCTGCGCGTCCAACTGATGGGCCACGCCGGGCAGAAGGCGAGGCACCCACGGGCCAACATCACCATCCGCATGCGCCGCCAGAGTGTCCATATCCACTGCCGCGGGTCGCGTCCTGGGGGTTCGGGGAGCGGTGGATGTGAGCATTTCTGCCCTGCCCATGCGGGCGGGCAGATATCCATGTCCACTACTCCTCGAGATCTCAGGGCACGACTCCGGAGCGATGGACATGAACATGTTCTGGCGGTGGACCGCGTCCGCCTCGTCCCCGCCCCCCAGCTCCTGCGAGGGCCGTCCCCTCGCAGGACAGAGGGTCGAGGACGCCAGGAGGACAGAAGGCTCGGCCCTCGTCGCCCACGCCCTGCCCGAACGGCGACCACCCCGCGGCTCGAGGTCGAGGGTCGAGTCATCGAGGAACGGTGCTCGAGGCCTCTGGGCGCACTCATCGCCTCTGCTGAGCCTCATGGGAGCTCCTCGTGGCCGTGGCTGGATCGGCCTCGAGATCCTGGCCCGACAGCACACTGGGACTGGATCGTGCCCTGGGATCTCGAGGAGCGGTGGATGGTCATCATTATCATCATCCTCATCACCCTCCTGCTCCTCCTCCTCCTCCTCCTCCTCCTCCTCCTCCTCCTCCTCCTCATCATCATCATCATCATCATCATCATCATCATCATCATCATCAGCACCAGCATCAGAATCAGCATCATCATAATCGTCATCATCATCATCATCATCATCATCATCATCATCAGCAGCAGCAGCAGCATCATCAGCACCATCATCATAATCACCACCACCACCACCATCATCACCATCATCATCATCATCATCAGCATCATCATCATCATCATCATCATCCTCATCATCATCGTCATCATCAGCATCATCATCAGCAGCAGCACCACCACCACCATCATCATCATCATCAGCATCATCAGCATCATCATACTAATCAGCATCATCATGATCATCATCGGTTTCGTCGTCATCATCACCCTCACCATCAGCATTACAAACATCAACATCAGCACCATCAACATCATCCTGATGATCATCATCATCGCCGTCATCATCATCATCATCATCATCATCATCATCATCATCATCATCATCATCATCATCGCAGTCATCATCATCATCATCATCATCATCATCAGCATCATCATCATCATCATCATCATCATCATCATCATCATCATCATCATCATCATCATCATCATCATCATCATCATCATCGCCATCATCATCACCATCAGCATCGGCAGCAGCATCATCATCATCATCATCATCATCATCGCCATCATCATCTTCCTCGTCTTAATCCTCATCCTCATCATCATCATCATCATCATCATCATCATCATCGTCATCACAACCATCACCATCATCATCATCAGCAGCAGCAGGAACAGAAGCATCATCATCACCATCACCATCACGATCACCATCCTCGTCGTCATCATCAGCATCATCATCATCATCATCCCCATCACCATCATCGTCCGCATCATCGCCATCACCATCATCACCCTCATCATCATCAGCAGCATCATCACCATCACCATCACCTTCACCATCCTCGTCAACATCAGTATCATCATCAACAGCAGCATCATCCTCAGAATAATCATCATCATCATGACGCCCATCACCATCAGCATCATCAGCATCATCACCATCATAATCACAATCAGCATCATCATCACCATCATACTCAGCACCACCACCACCACCAACATCATCACCATCATCACCATCATTATCATCAGCAGCAGCATCATCATCTTCTTCATTATCATCCCAATATTATATGGCATCCTCATCGTCGTCGTAATCGTCATCGTCGTCACCAGCATCGTCATCGTTACCATCGTAATCGTCAGAATCATCAGCACCATCACCATCACCATCATCAGCATCATCATCATCATTATTGCCACCATCACCACCACCACCACCACCACCACCATCATCATCATCATCATCCAAATCGCATTCGGCATCGCTATCAACATCATCATCATCATCATCAACCTCAGCCTCAGCCTCAGCCTCAGCGCCATCCTCAGCATCATCTGCATCATTATCAGCAACGGCTTCGTCGTCGTCACCGTAGCCATCGTCATCGACATCGTTATCGTCATCGTCATCGTCGACATTTTCGTTCGATACTCATCACCAGCATCATCATCATCATCCTCATCCTCATCATTATCATTACCAGCATTATCATCGTCGTCGTCGCCGGCATCAACATCAGCATCGTCATCACCATCATAATCCCCCATTCATTGGTTTCAACGACATCATCATCATCATCATCACCATCACCATCGACATCGTCACCCTTGGCATCATGCATTGGGATAATTGTCATCATCAGCATCTTCACCGTCGTCATAACCATCATCGTAAACCATCCTCGAAATTGACTGTCCCTCCGACTTGTTTACGCTCATCGTTTTCCTCCGCCTCATCCTCCTCCTCAGCATCATCATCGTCGCTGTCCTTCCGCCTGCCCCTCTCCCATCTTCTCCTCGATGTCCATCCTTCTCCAGCCCCTCACGATGATGATTATTCAAGCCCTCGGGCTACATTCAAGGCCAAGTAATGACCGTCGTATGGCAAACTAAGCGCAATGGAGTGCTCCTCCTCTTCAACATCACCATCATCAACATCATCAACCACCACCATCCTCATCGTCATCATGTTTTTCTCGCTGTCCCTAATCATGCTGCCCCTGCGGTTGCTGCTGCTCCGCCTCCTCCTGCTGTTTCTCCTCCTCCCCTTCCTCCTCCCCGTCCTCCTCGCCCCGCAAGGTCGTCTCGGGTACCACTCCAAGGTAAGACCCAGAGAGTGAGGAAAGAAGAAGGGAGGAGGACGAAGAGAGGAAACATCAGCACCGCCAGAGGCTTGCTCTGGATGTTTCCTACCGCCCTTGCGAGCTCACGCCGCAGTTCCGTTTGAACCGCTCCGTTCTCTCCATAGTATATGTCATCCGCTTCATCCTCCAACTCGTCGATGTCATCATCACCATAATCATCATCATCATCATCATCATCATCATCATCATCATCATCATCATCATCATCATCATCATCATCATCATCATCATCATCATCGCCATCATCATCACCATCAGCATCGGCAGCAGCATCATCATCATCATCATCATCATCATCATCATCATCGTCATCAGCAGCGTCATTAGCATCGTTATCATCATCATCCTGATTGTGATCCTCAGCATCATCATCATCCTCAACATCAGCATCAGCATCAGCATCGGCATCAGTATCACCATCGTCACCATCAGCATCATCACCATCGTCATCATGAGCATCATCATCATCAGCATCATCAGCATCGCATCATCGTCAGCATCAGCAGCATCCTCATCAAATATCATCATCCTCAGCATCAGCATCATCCTCATCACCAGCAGAAGCAGCATCATCAGCATCAGCATCAGCATCATCATCAGCATCATCATCAGCAGCATCGTCATCAGCATCATCATCAGCAGCAGCATGAGAATCCGCATCATCATCAGCATCATAATCATCATCAGCATCATCGGCCTCGGCAGTGTCATCGATCACAGCATCGTCATCATCATCGCCATCATCAGCATCATCATCATCATCATCATCATCCTCATCATCATCATCATCATCATCATCATCATCATCATCAGCATAATCAGCATCATGGTCATCATCAGCATCAGCATCTGCATCATCATCATCAGCCACGGCATCATCACCATCAACATCAGGTCACCGTCATCACCATGATAATCACCATTACAAGTAACAGCAGCATCATCAACAGCAGCATCGCCATCATCAGCATCAGCATCAGCATCATCAGCAGCAGCAGCCGCAGCCGCAGCATGGATATCAACACCACCAGCATCATCATCATCATCATCATCAGCATCATCATCATCACCACCACCACCACCACCCCCATCATCATCATCATCATCATCATCATCATCATCATCATCATCATCATCATCATCACTACCCCGAAAATCAGTATCAGAGCCAACATTATCAGCACCAACAACAGCAACAGATCATCAGACCGTCAACACTACAGTCGCGATCACAATCACAATCGACATGATCGTCAACGCTGTCATCTCCCTCCTCCTCCTCCTCGTCTTCTCCACAGCTCCTCCTCCTCCTCCTCCTCCGACTCCTCCTCCCCCCCCTGCCGCTTCCTGCTTCTTCTCCTCCGCTTCGTCGTGCTCCTCATCCTCCGCCGCTTGATCATATCCTGCGTTACTCCTCGTCCTCCTCCTCCTCCTCCTCCTCCTCCTCCTCCTCCTCCTCCTCCTCCTCCCCTCCCTTCCTCCTCATCCTCCTCCTCCGCCTCCTCCGCCTCTTCCCCCTCCTCCTCCGCCTCCTTCCTTCTCCTCCTCCTCCTCATCCTCCTCCGCATCCCCCCCTCCCCCTCCTCCTCCTCCTCCTCCTCCTCCTCCCCTCCTCCTCCTCCTCCTCCTCCTCGTATTCCTCCTCCTCCTCCTCCTCCTCCTCCTCCTCCTCCTCCTCCTCCTCCTCCTCCTCCTCCTCCTCCTCCTCCTCCTCCCCCACCTCCTCCTCAGCTCCTCCTCCTCCTCCTCCTCCTGCTCCTCATCCTCCTCCTCCTCCTCATCCTCTTCCTCCTCCTCCTCCTCCTCCTCCTCCTCGTCTTCCTCCTCATCCTCATGCTCATTATCCTCCTCCTCCTCCGCCTCCTCCTCGTCCTCCTCCTCCTCCTCCGCCTCCTCCTCCTGCTCCTGCTCCTGCTCCTCTCCTTCTCCTGCTCCTGCTCCTCCTCCTCTTCTCCTCCCTCCTCCTCCTCCCCTTCTCCTCCTCCTCACTCATCCCTCCTCCTGCTCCTCCTCCTCCTCTCTCTCCTCTCTCCCTCCTCCTCCTCCTCCTCCTTCTCCTCCTCTCCTCCTCCTCCTCCTCCTCCTCCTCCTCCTCCTCCTCCGTCCTCCTCCTCCTCCTCCTCCTCCTCCTCCCTCCTCCTCCTCTCCTCCTCCTCCTCCTCCTCCTCCTCCTCCTCCTCCTCCTCCTCCTCCTCCTCCTCCTCCTCCTCCTCCTCCTCCTCCTCCTCCTCCTCCTCCTCCTCCTCCTCCTCCTCCTCCTCCTCCTCCTCCTCCTCCTCCTCCTCCTCCTCCTCCTCCTCCCCTCCCCCATCCCCCCTCCACAATTACACCATATGGATACTTCTCTCCTCTCTCCATTGACGACGTCCGGAAGGCCCCCTTTCGCGTACAGTTTTTACACACAAGATTCCCAGGAAATGGGTTTTCGCTTGGGCTTGTTTTCAAAATCCTGCTCCCGCTGAAGCGCTGGCCCCATTTCTGCGCCTCCGGTTGTTCCAAATCGTGTTCCCGCTGCAGCGCGGGCGTTTTCGGTCCTTCCAAATATGCCCCAAAATCCAGGAAATGCCCCTCCGAAAAACCATCGGAAGTGATTACACATTTGGTGCCGATTCGTTGACTATCTGGGCCGCAGCCACTTTGGGGCCGTCGTCGCTTTCGGGAAGTATCAAGCGGGAGCCCCGTTTCTGCTTTGAGAAGGGGATGTTGAAAGCAGAGCCAGCGGGAGATCTCCATCGGCCCCGCTTTGTGTGGAGCTTTTCGGGGAGCCCAAAGAGCTAGACATGGAGCCACGACTCCAGACCGGCCCAGACCTCCCGAAGACGATCCACTTACCCTCCAAGGAACCGGCGCCATGCCATGACATGCTATGCGGTGCTGTGTTCTGCGCCGCTGTGCGATGCCATGCTTTGCGTTGCAATGCTTTGTGATGCAATGCTTCACTGCGCAATGCCACGCCATGCTATGGCATGCTACACTCTGCCGTGCTCTTCTACGCGATGCCACGCCGTGCTCTACCATGCATCGCCTACCCTCTCGCGATCACTGCCTTGCTCGACATCCGACTGTGCGAATAGAGAGGATATCTACGCCAGGGTAAGGGATGGGAGGGAGGGCTAGGACGTCAGATACGACGCGAGCGTACCTAGCTTGTTCTTCCCCACTCCCCTCACCCCAGCCTCTGTCCTCTGTTTCTCCTCACTCCCCCACTCGGACCAGGCGAAAGCGGGGGATAGCAAAGGGGGGGGGTGAGAATCAGCTCACGTAGTTGGTTTTCCCGGCGCCTCCCGGCGCTGGGAGGCGCCCATGTATCGAGGAATGGGCCCGGCGGCGGGGCCGAAACCAACTGCATGCAGCAGATTTCGTAATCCCCCCTTTCCCTATTCCCCCCTTTCGTTCGGCCCGAGTTTCTCCTCACTCCCCCACCCCTTCGTTCCACCTCCTCCGTTTCTCCCCAGGGTGGGAGGAAAAGGGAGAGAAGCAAAGGCAGCGCGTGGCTGGCAAGGGGCACGGGTGGCCGGTGCCCCCCAGGTCGCCCCACAGGCCACCACTACCACCACCTGAGGCGGATCCTCCTCCTGCTCCTACGAATGTCGCCGCCTTTTCGTTCGTCCTTCTTCTCCCCCTCCTATTACTCTTCCCTCTCTTCCTCCCTCCCTCCCTGCCTTCCCCCTGTTCTTCCTCCTCTTCCTCCTCCTCCTCTTCTTCCTCCTCCTCGTCTTACTCCTCCTCATCCTCCTCCTCATCCTCGTCCTCCTCCTCCTCCTTCCTCCCCTCCTCCCTCAGCCTCTTTTCCCTCCTTCTCATCCTCCTCCTTCTTTCCCTCCCCCTCGTCCTCCTCCTCCTCCTCCTCGTCCTCCTCCACCTCCTCCTCCTTCATTTCAGTTTCTCACAAATCACTCCTCCCCGTCGCAGCCCCCGAGGCCAGTCGAGAAGGCGATGCCTCCTCGCCACGCACGGCCCTGAGGCTCTCAGAGACTTGCCAGCGTTTCGCACGGATGATGGAGGGCGGGCCTATCGCCGCAGCGGCGCGCGCGCTCGTCCTCAAATAGAGGAAAGAGAACTATGCACATGCACCGATTCTGGCCAGGCCCATCCTGAGCCCATGATCGGTGCATACGCCCTCCTACATTGGCCAGGAAGGCATGTGCACCGATCCTGGGTCAAGGATGGGCCTTGCCAGGATCAGTGCATGTGCATAGTTCTCTTCGCCCGATTCAAAATTTGCGAAAGCTTCACGGACGGAGAGCGGGCGGTTTTCCACATGTGGTTTTCGCCTCAGCGCCGCGCGGACTCGTCCTCAAAATTCGCGAGAGCTTCACGGGCTGAGGGCGGGCGGCGTTCAAACCGTGGGTCTCGCGTGAGCGCCGCGCACGCGCGTCTTCAACAGTTGCAAGACGGCTCTACGCGAATTTCCGCATCGTGGCCAGGACAGGGTCAAAAGAAATATCGGTATTATCAGTTTGAAGCACACCAAGCACATCGCGAGTTACGAACGACTTTTAGATATGTTGGACAACTGCTGGGGTTCGCTGGTGCGTTTCCTTGCCCCCTCTGCTACGCGAAATTATGAACTTGAAACCATGGTCTAAGGGGCACAAAATACAAGTGTTATATAAATCAAAAGTATTCTTGGTTACCTCGTATATCTTCAACTCCTAATGCAACCCAGAGGCCAGTTGTCTGCTGGCACCTGGTGACTAGAATCGTGATGGGCATCTGTCGAAGCACATTTAACAAGCTGGATGTCGACTCACAACTTGTTTGCAGGTGACCCTGTCGTTATGTGCTGCATCATTTGTCTTCCATCGCACTGAACCAAAATTGATGGCAGGCTCTCATAACATATGAGATGACCAGAACAAATGTATGAGATGCACAGCTGAAGCCAATAACGTAAGGAACCCAACAATCTCTGTCAACGCTGATTGAGCCAGCACTCTCACAATTGTGAAGTACATCATTATCCTCCTCTTCCTTGTTCTCTTCCTCCTCCTCCTCCTCCTCCTCCTCCTCCTCCTCCTCCGCCTCCGCCTCCGCCTCTGCCTCCTCTTACTCCGCCCCTTCTCCTCCTCCCCCCTCTTCTCCTCCTGTCCTCCCTCCTCCTCCTCCTCCTCCTCCTCCTCCTCCTCCTCCTCCTCATCCCCCTCCTCCTCCTCCTCTTCCTGCTGCTCCTCCTGCTCCTCCTCCTCCATCTCCTCCTCCGCCTCCTCCTCCTCCTCTGACTCTGACTCTGACTATTCCCAATCATCATATCACTCCTCTTCATTCACTTCGCCTGCCATCAAGTGTCTTCTCCTTTCGGCAATTGCTGGTCTCTTGCTTGCCCTCTACCTAACATCAAGGTTCGATGATTGTTACAAAAGGTAAAACACCATAATACCAAATTATTTCCCCCCCCCCATTTCAAGAAACAGGGGGGGTCAAAAAATACACCCAAATTGCATGGTTTACCATAAATGAAAGATTGTAGTGCGAAAGCCGGCTTGTAAGGCCTTGCTAGAACCAAACCGGTTGATGCTACGAAGCAAAATCACTCCCGTGGTGAATACCTCAATCGAAATCAAGATGGTCTCTGATCCAGCCCGTATAATACAGCCGAGAAGGCTAAAGAAACACAGAAGGGACTTCCGTGTTGACTCAACCGGTGTCTCCCCAGGGACCCCCTTTGCGAGGGGCTTCAGGGTGGGAAAAGGGCATTACCTGATATGCATTCGCAAGTCGAGACCCCCTTGTGTTACTCAACCTGAAGGGGTCTGAAATACGGGTGCTGGGATTATTTGCACTCCAAGGCGTATGTGGGCCCGATGTGTTGCCGAATGCTTCGGCTCAATGTTATGAGCTGTAGTCTCAGTCTATGCAAAGTCTGTTCGAAATCTTGCTTTGACTAACGGAAAGTGTCTTCCAAATCAACAGAAGAGTTTTCAGGAGAAAGTAACAAGCAAACCAACAAACAAACGCGCACACGCACACGCACACAGACACAACGGTAACAACAGCAACAACAACAACAACAAGATCACCAACAAGAAAAAACAGCTACAAACACACACACGCACACACACACACAAACCAAAGAGAACACAAAATGCTGCTCAAAAAAACATCTTACACTAATCAAAACGAAGAGTCCCCTTTAAGGGGAACAAATT
>CAUYUJ010014767.1:12500-32500 GCA_963575745.1 Prorocentrum cordatum | reverse complement strand
GGGAAACACACTTCGGGCCATCATCATCGTCGCCGTCACCGTCGTCGTACAAGTTCCCTGTTCCGCCAATCCCGTACCCACGACATAATTCTCCTCATTATCACAATTGACATCACAAGCGTCATGTTCAGCATCGCCATCAAGATCGTTGCCGCTGCCAGCGACCCCTCGGCGTGGCTGGCAGCTTTCCGCCGAGACACTGCTGCGGGAATCCCTGCATCTTCCACGCTGCTGCACTTTCGGGGATGGACAGACCCCCCTTTAGTAAAACGTGGTTTAGTGAAAACGACCTGAGGCCCAAACCTGGCGGGCGCAAGCCTGGAAAATAACGGCCACGGCTCCCTCTAGAGAACCGAAAACGGACAATTCACTAATCGACGTGTCACTATTGGGGGTTCTGTCCACCCCCGACACTTGATCATTACAACTCCCGAGCGCCACTGCTGCCCACTTTTGGCCCCGGCCAGCCTGGCCAGCGCACGGGCGAGAACCAGCCCCGTACGTTTCTTGAATGGCCATGTTGTGGCTCCCGCGTGCTCCTGCCCAATTGGGGGCCCCAGCCCGCCTGGCCGGCGCAGACGTCAGAAAAGCTCCATCGGCTCGCTTCCCTGCGTTTTTCGAGGTTCCCGTGCCCACCTGCTGAGGTTCGCCGCTCCCGGCAGGGAAACGAACTCTGCACACTGGCGCGTTTCCCCACCCCGCGCCGAAGTTCGCACAGGAACGCGGACTCTGGTGTATACGGGATCCTGATGTATACATGTTTCGTTGCTTTTTGGGGACATCGGGGAAAAAATACAAACGCCACACCGCCCCGGCGTCGTCCCCGAGCCTCAAAAGTCCTGGGATTCAAGAAACAACCCGCCACTGGCACGGGCAGTTTTTGATACATAGGATTTGTTTTTGATATCGGATTTTTAATACATGATTAATGTATGAAAAAATTGTATCCATGACCCCATCGTTGTTTTTACTCATAGATCCCGGCATTTGTAATACATGATCCGCACGCGGAGCATGTATTGAAAACGGCACGGTAATGTATACGCTCCAGTTTCCGGCCCGGGCGCACGCGCCGACGGCTCGCTCCCAGCGCGGCGCGCGCGGAGGAGCACGGCGGAGGACCGCGACGCCGGAAGGATCCCGCAACGGCTGCCTCGTCGGCGCAGCGATGCCTGGAGCGCCACAGCAGAACTCGGCCCTCGAGCGCCACGCGTGCCGCGGCCCACTTCGCGTCGCAAACTTTCACGCCCAGAT
Source organism: Prorocentrum cordatum (assembly GCA_963575745.1). NCBI lineage: Eukaryota > Dinophyceae > Prorocentrales > Prorocentraceae > Prorocentrum > Prorocentrum cordatum. The sequence goes on along the minus strand of CAUYUJ010014767.1, from coordinate 31,246 downwards.
CAGAGCGCCACGCCTGCCATCTGGGATGGGCCTCGCGTCCTCCTCTGCCCGTCCTCCCTCCTGATGCTGCTCTTGGTCCTCGTCTTGCTCGCTGTGCTCTGTGTCAGCCCCAACGACGGGCGCGGCGCACGGCCGCAAGCCACAACAGGGGTCCTTCTGGAGTCGCTCTTCACAACGCGGACCGCTGGAGGTATCGACCACTTCCCTGGGGCTGACTTTTCGCTCAGAGTCGTTCTGACGCTCCCAGAGCCCAGGAAAACTGGTCCTCCACTCTCTCTCTCTCTCTCTCTCTCTCTCTCTCTCTCCTCCCTCTCTCAAAGATCGACCCCCGGCCCTCTCAAAGGGATATCCTCCCACCAGAACCACAGAGGGAAATGCGGCCGTGGCGACGGGGGGCCTCCCGAAGACCCCTCACGGGCGAACAAAAGAAACCCTCGACTCTCTGACCTCGATCCTCGAGCTCGACCCCGCTCAAGACGGGCCCCTGCTGGCACTCCGGATCGTGCTGACAGTCGGGAGGCCCAAAACGGGCCTCCAGAGGCACGAAAACGACGAGGTCTCCCCGAAAATCTCCGCCCTCGAAGCCCGATCCTCGAACTTTGACCCTCGACCCCACATCTGAGGGGCAGCGTCAGGGGTGGAGCAGCTCAGGGGGGGAAACACCGAGCTGGAATCGGCGAGGCACCGCCGATAGATCGGCGACAGGCACCCGGCAGCGGACTCGCACGCTCCTGGGCGGGGAGGGCCACCGGGCCCCACTCGGTGATCCATGAGCGACTGGGGGTCGACGCCTTCCCCCCGGAGGATGTCCTCCCCCTGAGCCTATGCCCAACATGGGCCCCAACAGGGCCTCCTCCTCCTCCTCCTCCTCCTCCTCCTCCTCCTCCTCCTCCTCCTCCTCCTCCTCCTCCTCTCTCTCCTCCTCCTCCTCTCTCTCTCCTCCTCCTCCTCCTCCTCCTCCTCCTCTTCCTCCTCCTCCTCCCCGAAGCGGCGCGGTGGCGGACCGTGCGGTGATTACGGGCCCCCCCAAAGACTCACCGCGCGGCCAGGGCCCCGGAGGCCCCCGTCCTGGAGCCCTGCCCCCGAAGCCGAGAGCCTGGCATCGAAAAGGTTGTAAGCGGGTGGCTCTCGGTCGGGGATCCTCTGCCCCGGGTCCATCCAGACCCGGGTCAGCAGGAAACCAAAAACCTGCAGTGCAAGGGAGAAAAACTGCACAACGCAGGTCTTCGCAGAAACCCGGGTCGGCCAATAAGCGCGGCCGCCTCGCGGCCACGAGCGGCTCTCGCTAACCCGGGTCAGCCAGAGGGGGTCTTCGCAGGGTCCTGCAGGATCCTGTGCCCTGACTGACCCCCGTTTGCACTGACCCCCGTCTCTTGAGCCCTTCAAGTCGGGCCTGTCCCCCTACAGGGGGTCTTCGGACGAAAAATACAACATAGTCAAAAATAAGACCCCAAAAAGTAGTGGTCCAAAAATCGACCCCTGCTTATGTTTTGACTAGTCTTGAATCCACTAGTCCCTGGCAGACCCCCGTTTGCACTGACCCCCGCCTCGTAGGCCCCGCTTCGGGCCAGAGCTCGGGCCTCCGGCGGCCGAGCGGCACCATCACGGGGGCACGGCTCCCACTGGGACGCCTTAAGGGCGAGGCGAACAGCAGCCAGAGAGCACCCCACCCCGAGGCCGAAAAAAACCACCGAGCCTCGACGGCAACGTCAGGAAGCCTCGAAACCCGACCCTCATCGATGCCAAGACCTCTACGAGGTACTTCCGTCGAGATGTGTTTTGCCAACTAGCCTCCCTGACGTTGCCCCTGCGGTCAGGAACGCTTGTAGAGTGTGCCGCGGCGGCGGCCCCGGTGACACGCTATGCCTTGCAAACGGACAGCACGTCGCTCCGCTCTGCGGGGCGGGAGGCTGAGCAAAAACTCGGGACGTTGACGCTCGGGGATTGAGAAGTGCATAGCGTGTCGCGCCGAAGCGTGGTGGGCCAGAACCGGCGGACCGACACGTTATCCAAAAGTTGCCGACCCCAGCCTTGCCTCTGAGCAGCTCGTCAGGAGAGGCTAAGTCCATAAGGACTAAGTCCACAGGCAGTGCTCGGTCTCCGTCTAGGCTCGTCTGGACTTGAGCCTCTCAAAATAGGATGCTAAGTCCATAAGAAAAATCCATACGGAGTACTCAGTCTCCGTCTGTAGAGGTCTCCTATACGGGGTCCGAGTAGATGGGGTCGGAGGATCGCGCCGCGTCTTCAGTGCATCGCCGATGCATCGACGATGTATCGAAAATGTATCGTTGACGTCGGCGATGCATCCGCGACGTCGATGTGAAGAAAACCGAGCTCCACATCGAGCGGCATCGCGGATGCCTGGGCGATACGGCGCGATCCTTCGACCCCACCTATTCTGACCCATCTGAAAGGCCTAGAGTCTGGGCTTACCCTGTCTGGACTTGAGCCTCTGAGAAGCTCGGCCCAGCAGCCCCTCTTGGGGAGACCAACAGGCACCGATACCGCTACCCCCCAGACCTCTCCCAGGGCGCGTCCTGACGAGGACTTCGAGGCGAATCCAGCGGTGGTGGCGACGGCCTCATGGGAGGCCGAAAAACCGGGAAACGGCCGAAGGGTCGCGGTATGGGTACCTTTCCCTCCTCTGACCTCGGGACCGGCGGCCGCGGGGGTCGGCGAGAGGCGGCCACGGGGGCGCGGGCCCACACCACCGGCGGCAGCTGCAGCGACTGCGGGCACGCCAGGGGGGTGCGGCCGGGCGAGAGGCCGAGCAGCAGGAGGAGGAGGAAGAGGAGGAGGAGGAGGAGGAAGAGGAGGAGGAGGAGGAGGAGGAGGGGGGGGGAGGAAGAGGAGGAGGGAGAGGAGAAGGGGGAGGGGAAGGAGGGGGGGAGGGAGAGGGGGAAAAGGACAAGTTAGGTGCGCTCGCGTCAACATCTGACATCCTACCCCTCCCTCCCATCCCTTACCGTGGCGCTGATTTTCTCTATCCGCGGACGCGTGTCGTAGCGGACCTGTGGCTCCGCGCGCGTGTGCGTAGTGGGTGGTGGTGCGCGTGCGTGCGTGCGTGTGTGCGTGGTTGTGGTTGTTGTGGTGATGGTGTGTATGTGTGTGTGCGTGTGTGCGCGTGTGCTGTGGTATGACGTGGTGTGGCGTCTTGGTGGTTTGGTGGTGGGCCAGGTGCGTACGTGCGTGATGGCGATGGTGGTGGTGGCGGTGGTGGTGTGTGTGTGTCTGTGCGTGTGCGTGTGTGTGTGTGTGTGTGTGTGCGTGTGTATGTGTGTGTGCGTGCGTGCTTGTGTGTCTGTGTGTGCGCGCGTGTGATGTGGTGTGACGCGGTGTAGCGTGGTGGTGGTGGGTGGGGTAGTGCGGTGGTGGTGGCGGTGCGCGGTGGTGGTGCGCATGCGTGCGTGCGTGCGTTGGTGGGTGGAAGTGGCGGTGGGTGTGCGTGCGGCGGGGCGGGGCGTGTGCGGCGCGGTGGTGGCGGGCGGATGGGCGCGCGAGAAAGAGGCCCGCGCTGGGGCGAGAACGCCATCCTGAACGACGGAGGCAAAACACCGATCCGAAAATGAGGCCCACGCTGCAGCGGGAGCACGATTCGGAACGATTCGGGAGCAGAAATGAGGCCGGCGCCTCAGCGAGAGCAGCATTCTGAAAAAAAATGCCAGGCGAAAACCCAACTCCAGGGAATCGTGTGTAAAAAAACAGTACGCGGGGGGGGGGGGGGGGGGGGGGGGCGAATACGTAAAAGACGTCATCAGGGAAGAGGGAGAGTAGTATCTATATTGAGTAATTCTAAAGGAAAATGAACCAAGAGGAGGAGGAGGAGCAGGAGGAGGAGGAGGAGAAGGAGGATGAGGGGAGGAGGAGGAGGAGAGAGGAGAGGGGAGGGGGGGAGGGGGAGGGGGAGGGGGAGGGAGAAAAGGAAAATGAACCAGAGGAGAAGAAGGAGGAGGAGGACGAGGAGGAGGAGGAGGAGGAGGAGGGAAGGAGGGGAGGATGAGGAGACAAGGAATGAAGCAAACCACGGGCGGCCGCTGGGCGAAAGCCCCGACACGCCAGCCAGGTACGAACAGGCCCAGAACCCCCCCTTGACATGCAAGCAGTGTTTTGCGAATGGCCCGACGCGTAAACGAGTGCATAGACTATACCGATGGAAGGAAGCTCTTTTTCAAAAGGGGGCTCTCGTTGGACAGTTCCTTCAGTTGCGTGGCCTTACCTTCAAGGGAGCGCTTCCCGCCGCAAGGTGAGCGCACGCACTGAGGAGGAAGTGAATTTAAACGGGTGGCTCTTTTGCAACATCGTTGAAGCATCCTGGGTTGACTCACCCTCCTCCTATTCCTCACCTGTCTCTCTCGTCGCGCACCTCATTCTTTTCGCTTTCGGCTCATTCCGATCTCGAATCCGAACATCCCTGTGGGAACCTCCCCCACAAGAAGCACCAGCTGCACAGACCCCTGAACCAGGAAGGCCAGAAACCCGCCAGATCCCTGGAAAACAAAAGCTGTTTTGCCCGAGCGCTCCCAGCAGATGCCCCGCCTCTCCGCCACTACCTCGTAGAGCCCATGGACCCAGCCGACATGGCGAGGCAACCACGGGGGCTTCACGGGGCAAGAGCGGGGGCGATGGGCTGTCGGGAGGTTGAAAATTCGGCCCGCCTTGCCCGCAATGGCCCGAAGCAAGAGCCCCCCTCCTCATCGAAAGTGAGGCGGGGAGGGGGCACGGAGCCCCAAAAAGCTCAAAACATCTCCCGCCGCGCGAGAAGCACCGCAGGCATGGCACCAGAGGAGCCTTTTTTCTGTTCCCTCCTCCTCGTCCTCCTCCTCCTCTTCCTCCTCCCTCCTCCTCCTTCTCCTCGTCCTCTTCCTCCTCCTCCTCCTCCTCCTCCTCCTCCTCCTCCTCCTCCTCCTCCTCCTCCTCCTCCTCCTCCTGCCTTTCTTGCCCGGCCTCCTGGGGAGGAGCACCCCCTCCCGCCCACAAAACGTGTTGCGTCGGCGGCTAGGCAGGGGTCGTCTGCGCTGGCGGAAGGAGCTAAACGAAACGGGGGCGCCCTTGTGGCGGATTGGCCGGCATGCTGGCGCGGGAAGAATGGACGGGACGGGCGGCCGCAGAGACGGGGGCGAGGCGAGGGCCACTCAGGGCGGACGGGTCACATCCCTGGGTGAACTGGCGCGGCCAGCCCCGCCAGCGAAAAACAGCAGCAGCTGCCAGGCTGCCCACAAAATACGGTGGGGCAAGTGGGCCTGGGCACGCCTGGCAGGAACTCCAAGGCACCGCTCCTGGGCCAGGCGTGCTCGGGTCCTACAGCACCTGCCACACTGCAGACAACTCCAACGGATGCCCTTTGGGATCCGAGACGAGCTTGAGCGGGTCGAACACACGACGTCACCAGCACCATCATACCATCGCGCGCCGCCCCATCCTCCTCGTAGGATTACGATTGCGAGAGCTGGTATACAAATTGTGGTTTGTTTCTATGATGTTTGGTTTTTCTTCCTACTCTCACAATTCCGTCTCCTCCTACTCCTTCTCCTCCTCCTCTTCCTCATCCTGGTGGTGCGCCGCCGCCTCGGGCAGCCAGACGTTGAACCACCCGAAGATCGCCTCCATCGGATCCTCGGCGTCGCCCGCTGGCACGCCAGTGGAGCCTTCCTCCCCGACCATCCTCCACATCGTGCCCCTCACCTCCTCTTCCTCTTCCTCCTCCTCCTCCTCCTCCTCCTCCTTTTCCACCTCCTCTTTCCGTATTCCTCCTCCTCCTCCTCCCTCCTCCGCCTCCTCTTCGCCTTAACGCCGCGCACATTCGTCTTCAACGTTTAGAAGAATTTCACGGGTAGAGGGCGGTTTATTTTCAAAAATGTGGATCTCGCCCTAGCGCCGCGCTCAGTCGTTTTACAAGCTTGCGGGAGCTTCACAGGTGGAGGGCGGTTCCTTTTCAACATGTGGCTCTCGTCTTAGCGCCCCGCACACTCGTCTTAAAAGTCTGCAAGGGTGTCACGGATGGAGGGCGGTTCCTTTTCAAGTGTGGCTCTCGCCTTTGCACCCCGCACGTTCGCCTTAAGAGTTTGCAGCAGTTTCCATTCTCATTCTAAACAACCCAGGGATCGTGTGTTGGCACGATGTCAGAATGTCAGGGCGCAACAGTATATTTGATTCCTGGTGTTGAAGTCACAGGAATGTTTCTCTGGCACGATTCAGGATGGTCAAGACGCAACGGGGACAGTGATTCGCGGCGTTGAGGTTTCAGGAATGGTCTGAAGTTCCAAACGTTTGTCCTCCAACGGGGCACTCCCCTCCGTGAAAATGAATCTGTATATGGGGCCTATGAAGAGGAAAGTTTGAGGGAGGGTTTAGTGCAATATCGGTGATGGGTCTTGGGTTTACACTGGTCCTCCTCCTTCTCCTCCTCCTCCTCCTTTGTCCTCCTCCAACCCTTTTCCTTATGAATAACTCCTCCTTGCCGCACCCCGAGGCCTGAGAGCTTCACGGATGAAGGCGGTCCGTTTTCAAAAAGTTGCTCTGTTGCTCTGTTGCTCTCGGCTTAGCGCCGGGCACATTCATCTTGAAAGTCTGCAAAAGTTTCATGAATGGAGGGCGGTTCCTTTTCAAAATGCCGCTATCGCCTTAGCGCCGCGCGTCGCAGACATTGTGTTTTGGTAAGATGTCGGAATGTCAGCGCGCAACAGTCACTTTGATTCGCGGTGCTGAAGTTAGACGAAGCCAGGACGAGGACAACATCGGAGGAGGATAAATCAGGAATTTCTGAGATCCAGCGGCTCTGGAGGATGTATCGGGCGCCGCGGCCTTCTCGGAGCGTTGCGGAACGCTCTGAGCGTTCGGGAACGCTCTGGAACAGATCGATGCTCGTCCCAGCCCTGTCCGCTGAAGTCACAGAAATGATGTTCTGGCACGACTCAGGATCAACACGACGCAACAGTACCAGTGATTCGCGGCGCTGATGTCCCAAGAACGGCGATCTGGCACGAAATCCGATGTTCAAACGGTTGTCTTCCAATGGGGCAGTTCCCTCAGTGAAGATGAATCCGTGTAGGGGCCTATGACGAGAAAACTTGGAGGGAGGGTTTCTTGCAAGATCGTTGATAAGTGTTGGGTGTACACTAGTCCTCCTCCTCCTCCCACTCTTCTTTCATCATCATCATCATCATCATCATCATCATCATCATCATCATCATCATCATCATCAGCAGCAGCAGCAGCAGCATCATCATCCTCCTCCTCCTCCTCCTCCTCATCATCATCATCATCATCACCATCATCAGCAGCATCAGCATCAGCATCAGCATCATCAGCATCGGCATCATCAGAAGCAGCATCAGCATCATCGTCAGCATCATCGTCATCAGATCATCATCAGCATAATCATAAGCATCAGCAGCATAATCGCCATCATCGTCATCATCATCATCCTGTCGTCCCATGCCCACCCCTCCTCCTCCTCCTCATCCTCCTCCTCCTCCTCCTCCTCCTCCTCCTCTTCTTCCTCTCCTCCTCCTCCTCCTCCCTCCTCCTCCTCCTCCTCCTCTTCCTCCCCTCCTTCCTCCTCCTCCTCTTCCTCTTCCTCCTCCTCCTCCTCCTCCTCTCCTCCTCCTCTTCCTCCTCCTCCTCCTCGTCCTCCTCCTCCTCTTCCTCCTCCTCCTCCTCGTCCTCCTCCTTTTCCTCCTCCTCCTCCGCCTGTGGGTTGGGCGAATGGCGGGCAAGGTCCCCACCGGTCCCCGGGCTCCCGGAATCCCAGAAAACCGCCGACGAGGCCAAGTCGGACGGAAGCTGTGGTTGCAGGGGGGGGTCGCCATCAAATTACGCAACCGAGGAACCCCACATACTTATATCATGTCTGGAGTGATGATAACTGAAATGGAGCATGCAAGAATGATGCTGGTGGCCGTTGCCCCGCCGATACCGTTGGTGACGCCAGTCAAGCCTTGGGAGACTGGCCCGCCGTGCGAACAACAGCCTGAGCCATGGCGACCACCGAACAGAGCGGGGTTGCAGGTACACAGGCGGACGGCGCACGAGTCTCGACGCGGTGGACAGGCGGACGGCGCACGCCGCGGTGAGGGACCACCCCCTGCGCATCCCCTCTGGTGTCCAGAAAGTGCCACGCCTGCCGTGCATAGACTACTGGGGCATATAGACACCGCGGTGAGGGACAACCCCCTGCGCATCCCCCATGGTGTCCAGAAAGTGCCGCGCCTGCTGTGCCTGGACGACTAGGGCGTATAGCCACCGCGGTGAGAGAACACCCCCTGCGCACCCCTACGGTGTCGAGAAAGTGCCGCGCCTGCTGTGCCTGGACGACTGGGGCGTATAGAAAGCGCGGTGAGGGACAACACCCTGCGCACCCCTGCGGTGTCGAGGAAGTGCCACGCCTGCCGCGCTTTGCGAGCCCGAAACGGATAGGGAGACCACCCCCACCGCACTCCCTGTGGCGCCGAGGAACTGCAACGCCTGCCACGCTTTGTGAGCCCGAAACGGATAGGGGGACCGCCCCCACCACGCTCCCCGTGGTGTCGAGGAAGTGCCACGCCTGCCGCGCTTTGCGAGCCCGAAACGGATAGGGAGACCACCCCCAGCGCACCCCCCAGTCGGGTGACCACCCCCAGCGCACCCCCTGTGGTGTCGACGAACGCCTGCCACGCTTTGCGAACCCGAAACGGGTGAGGAGACCACCCCCCGCGCACCCCCTGTGGTGTAGAGGAAGTGCCAAGCCTGCCACGCTTTGCGAGCCCGAAACGGACGGGGAGACCACCCCCAGCACCCCCCGTGTGGCGTCGAGGAAGTGCAAAGCTTGCCACGCTTTGCGAGCCCGAAACGGATAGGGAGACCACCTCCACCGCGCTCCCTGTGGTGACGAGGACATGCAACGCCTGCCACGCTTTGCGAGCCCGAAACGGATAGGGAGACCACCTCCACCGCGCTCCCTGTGGTGACGAGGACATGCAACGCCTGCCACGCTTTGCGAGCCCGAAACGGATAGCGACCGCACCCCCAAGGCACCCCCTGCGACGTCATGAAAATGCCGCGCCTGCCACACCTTGCGAGCCCGAAACGGATAGCGCGCGTCCCCCCGGCGCTCCCCGGTGTGGAGTGGAAGAAAAGACGCGCCTACCACGGCTTGCGAGCCAGAAACGGATAGCGGCCGCACCCCGATGGCCCCCCTGTAAAGTCGATAGACTGCCAAGCCAGCCCCACTTTGCAAGCCCGAAACGTAACGACCGCACCCTCATGGCACGCCTTCATGGCATCGAGAGAATGCCAAACCTGCCACGCTTTGCGAACCCGAAACGGAAAGCGACCGCATCCCCAGCGCACCCCCATGCGGCATCGAGAAAGTGTCGCCCATACCACGCTTGTCCAGCCCGAAACGGATAGCGACCGCACCCCCGTGACACCCCCTGTAACGCCGATAACTCCCACGCCTGCCACACTTGGCGAACCCGAAACGGAAAGCGACCGCACCCCCAGCGCACCCCCTTGTGGCATCGAGAAAGTGTCGCCCCTGCCACGCTTGCCCAGCCCGAAACGGATAGCAACCGCACCCTCGTGACACCCCCTGCAACGTCGATAAGTTGACACGCCTGCAACGCTTTGCGAGCCCGAAACGGATAGCGACCGCACCCCTTAAGGCACCCCGTGTGGCGTCAACAACAAAGTGCCGCGCCAGCCATGCTTTGCGAGCCCGAACGGATAGCGACCGCACCCCCATGACACCCCCTGTAACGCCGATAAACTCCCACGCCTGCCACACTTGGGAAGCCCGAAACGGATAGCGACCGCACCCCCAGCGCACCCCCATGCGGCACCGAGGAAGTGCCACGCCTGCCACACTTTGCGAGCCCGAACCGGATAGCTACCGCACCCCATGCACCCTCTGTGGCGTCGAAAAAGTGGCACGCCTGCCACGCTTTGCGAGCCCGAAACGGAGAGCGACCGCACCCCCATGGCACCCTCTTGCAACGTCGATAAACTGCCACGCCTGCCACGCTTTGCGAGCACGAAACGGATAGCGACCGCACCCCCTTGCGGTATCGAGGAAGTGCCACGCATGCCACGCTTTGTGAGCGTCAGTGCATGCACATGTGTATGATGCGTGTGCGACTGTATGTGGACGCGTGTATCGCTGTGTGTGCAGTGTTTGTGTTGCGTGCGTATGGTGTGTGTGTGTGTGCAACTGTGTGTGTGTGCATGCGTGTGGCTGTATGCAGACGCGTGTCTCATGTACTTGCCGTACACGTGTTGCGCGTGTGCATACTGGAGGGGGAGGAGGAGGACGAGGAGGAGGAGGGGGAGGAGAAAAAGGAAGAGGAGGATGGAAGGAAGGACGAGGAGGAGAGAGGTGAGGTGAGCTTCGCAGGTGCGACGCGGGTGGGAAGACAACCAGAACCCCACTAAGCATGTGGGGAATAATACTGACAAACCCCATCGCAAGGAATCATGGAAGGTGGACATAATTGAAACATAGAGCGCGATGGTATCGCCACCACGGTATGGGAACAGTCCGTGGTATTAGTGGGACAACGGTGGTGCTCGTCGTCGTCGTGAATAATAGTGGAATCGGTGTTTGGCCAGCACCGAAAAAGGCGAACAAGTATAGGACCCCGTTCTTTCATAATCGCTCTTCTTCGCGGCAACATCGAAGAATGAACCCCTTACCTCGCTTGGAGTGCGAGTTGACCAAAACTCGCTTGTGAATCCACCCAAACAAATCGAAACCAAAAAATGTTCTCTTGGTCGCTAGGCAAATGTTGTTGACAGCTCCTGACCATCCTGATGGCCGTTCGATCGACAGGCGTGCCATGCGTACACACCATCGCAACCATGGCTTCTGAGAGCACGCGCGAGACGCAATCAGCGGCATCAAGCAAGGGGCCGTCCTTCCCGTCTCTGCGCTTCTTGGTGCCGTCTGTGCCACCGCTCTTTCTTCTGCCTGCGCCAGGAGGAGTACCCACACCTCCAGAGATTCAGAATACCGTGCCCAATGTTTTCGCGAGTTTTCCGCAGCTGGAAGCCTCTCGGGCCCCAGGACGATCAAGATCGACCGAGGACGAGAAACTGGACCTGGGAAAGGGTGGGGATGTCTGGGGCTCCGAGGCTCCAAAAAAATAGCCCGTCGCTAGAGGTCTGGAGAGGAGGCATGAGAGAAAAGCAAGCAAAAGCACCCTGAATTCTCCTGCCCTCCACCTCATGGACTCCCTCACTCCTCCTCCCTCCTCCTCCTCCTCCTCCTCCTCCTCCTCCTCTTCCTCCTCCTCCTCCTCCTCCTCCTCCTCCTCCTCCTCCTCCTCCTCCTCGTCCTCATCCCCGTCCTCCTCCTCCAGGATCAGGAAACGTTTGGTGGCCGTGATGGAGGAGTGCGCGCGTGTGGATCCTCGGGTGGGTACGTATCGGATTGAACACGCTCCACCACGGCCCAAATACCCTAGAATTAAGCCGCTCGATCGTGCCCTGTCTGCCACATCTCATGATATCGCGCGGCCAGAGGGCCGAAAAGGCAAGGCGGGTTTCCGCTTCTCGTGTCGTCGCTGCCTGGAGAGCCGAGGTGGCCCTAAGCAGGACATCATCAAGTGGCTGGCGAGCCCCTGCCAGGCGGTGGAGCCGTTTGTTGCAGATAATTCGTTCCCCGTGCCTCCAGGGACCAGGAATGTTGACAGAGTCTTTCACCCTAGTCACACGGCTAAAGCCCACTCCCAGGTTCCAAAGTTTTTCTGTTCCACTTGCGGGCTGTGCTCAGCGAGGGAGAGCGGGGTTTTGAGAGGCCTTGCGGTGATGTGTGGGCCTCCTACCAAGACGGGGCTGGGAAACCTTCAGGTGCTCCTGCGAGGGGTCTGGCCAGGACGCTCTCAGGCGGCAAAGGCCTTGAATCGGTTGCAGCAGGCGTAATGGTTGCCCCTGAACACTGTTCTTGAGCAAGCAAAAAACTCCTCCTCCTCCTCCTCCTCCTCCTCCTCCTCCTCCTTCTGCCTCCTACCCCCAGCCTCAGGGAGGAAAGGAGGGAGAAAGGGAGAGAGGAGGGAGGTGGGAGGAGGGAGAAGCGAGGAGCGAGGAGCGAGGAGCGAGGTTGGAGCGAAAAGGATGGAGCAGGGAGAAGAGAGGAGGCACGAGGGAAAAGACAAGACGGAGGAGATTGGATTGGACACGTCTGCAGTGCAAGTCTTCAAGCAACAGCCTCCTTTCATCATGCTCCCGCCTGCCAGGGCAAGTGTTACGCCGGCGCGCCGTGGGGAACGAGGGAGGGAGGGGCGACTGGCATACACTGCGTGATCGAGCCTCCATCTCCATGCCAAACCTGGAGGCCATCATCCTCCATCCTCCCGACTGCTCCGTCCCCATCCCTCCTCCTCCTCCTCCTCCTCCTCCTCCTCCTCCTCCTCCTCCTCCTCCTCCTCCTCCTCCTCCTCCTCGCTGACGGGCTCGCGCGCACGTCCTTCACAAGCAGCTTCACACGGCGCGCGCCTGCAAGCACGTGCCCGGGCGCGCCGCGAGTGCGCGGCCGCGCGCGCCAGTCTTTTTGCCGTTCTCGGGAAAATCGGCATCGAGCTGGTGGAACAGATTTCTCACGAGTCAACTGCTGGGAGGTCTTCGTAAGAACGCATATAGGGCTAGCAGGCCAGATCTCAAGGGCCCCTGAGCCGCATCGGGCCAGATGGAGCAGGGCTGAGCGGCACTGAACGGAGTGAAGCAAGAATGTGCCGAATGAGGCTGGTTTTCGACCACGGAGGTGCCAGCGCCGATGCTGAATTTAACCTGCCAGGAGCTCCATGTTACAGTCGGGGCCTTGACCTAAGGAACCCTAAATAAGGAACGAGGCGCCTATTTTTCATCAGTTAAACCTCGATTTCCGATCGAAACCCTAAGGAAAACCTGAGGCAAGCTGTGAAACACTTAAGGAACGCGGAGCCCCTCCCCAACCAAAAGGGTTCCTTCTTCAGGGCCCCGACTGTAAGGGTTGATGGAACACGGCCTCAAGTGTCTTCTGCACTGCCCACCCGAATGCCGCCCGCCGAGCTGCTGGCCGACGAGGACCCCTCTGTCCGAAGAGCAAATCACTGCACGAACGTAAAATGTCGGAGGTCCGCGCGGAAATCCGCGCAGATCTCCGCAAGGTAATGCTCATGCCGCCCTTCATCCTTCTATCTGACTCGGCGGCCAAGGCGGCCATCCCCCGCATTCGCCTGGCGACCTTGGAGGGAGACAAAATGGTGACCATGCCCAAGACCGAACGAGGAATCGACGGTGCCGATCTTGGTCACCGTCGATTCGTGGGATCATCCTCGCGAATCGGCAACGGCGCGACCCCGCGAAACCTTAAGTCTTAGTTTGCAAGAGTTTCACGGATGGAGTGCAGGCCGTTGTCAAGAAGTGGCTCTCGCCGCAGCGCCGCGCACAGGGCCCCCCGAGGACGCCCGAGGGTCCCAAAAGCGCGCGGGAGGCCTCCGAGGCGCGCGCGGTGGCCGCCAAGGGCCTCCCCTAGCGCCCCGCGCGCGCACGCGCGCGCGGCGCGCGCCTGGCGACACAGGGCTCGGCTTCAGGTCGGCGGCCTCCTGCTCCGGCTTCGACGCCGCGGCGAGCAGCAGCTGGGGGGGGGGGGCAGGGGCGTCAGCGGGCCGCCGCTGCCGCCGCCGTCGGCGTCGCCGTCGGCGTCGGCGTCGGCATCGGCGTCGGCGTCGGCGTCGGCGTCGGCGCCGGCGCAGGCGTCGTCGTCCTGGCCGCCACCGACGCCGCCGCCGTCGCCCCAGGTGGGGTGGCAAGACTGCTGGCGGAGGCGGGCCACTGGGCGGGCATTGGTGGGGGACGGGAGAGGGCTGAGATTCTCGACGGTCCACGACGGCAATGACGCCGACGCCGACGCCGACGACAACAACCACGCCGCCTCCGCCGCCACCGCCGCGGCCGCCGCCGACGACGACGACGACGACGCCGACGCCGACGCCGACGCCGACGCCGACGCCGACGCCGACGCCGACGCCGACGACGCCGCCGCCGCCGCGCGCAGCATGCTACTCCCGCATCGTCGGCCGTCGATCGTCGGTCGTCGCCACCAGGGGCGAGGCGGCGATCGGGCTCCACGATCGAGCGACACAACTGTCTCTGGTTGGGGTCTCCGGAGACCTTTACGTCCTCCTTCTCCTCGTCCTCCTCCCGCTTCCCCTTCATCACCATCCGTATTCCTCCTCCTCCTCCTCCTCCTCCTCCTCACTTGTCTCCACTTGCTCTGCCCGTCCTGGGTCTGCGCTGTGTGTTCCAGCGTTCACAGGAGGAGAAGGAGGAGAAAGAAGAAAGGGGGGGCCTCACGGGGCGGCATGTCGGCGAGGATCTTCTCGAAGTGGTGTAGCGCCACTGGGTCGCGAACGCCCTCGGCAGAGGAAGGAGTGGGGAGCACAAGGAGGAGGAGGAGGAGGAGGACGGAGGAGGGAGGAGGGACGGAGGGACGGAGCGACGGAGGAGGGACTGAGGGACGGAGGGACGGAGGACGGAGGGGGGACGGAGGAGGGACGAGGCAGGAGCAGGGGAGAGGGGGGAGGGACGGAGGCGGAGGAGGAGGAAGAGAGGGTGGAGGCGAACGAGGGAGGAGGGATTTGTTCGTTCTGTCTTCGATCGGGAATCTTCTGACCCAGGTCTATCCAGACCTGGGTCAGCAGGAAACCAAAAAGCCACAGGAAAAAAAAACTGCAACGCAGATTTTCGCGAACCCGGGTCGGCCCATGTGCGCGGCCGCTCCGCGGCCACGAGCGGCTCGCGGACCCGGGCCAGCCAGAGTGGGTCTTCGCAGAATCCTGCAGGATCTGGTGCCCTGGCTGACCCCCGTTTGCATTGACCCCCGTCCCAAGAGCGAGTCCGGCCGTGGGCCTGCCGGTCGTACGCTTCGAGGGTCGGAACCGCAGGGGGCTCTGGCCGCACTGGAGAGGTCCTGGTTAAGAGACAACGTAGCCCTGCTTGCTTCTCGCGCAGCATGGCGCAGACGAGAACCCCCAGAAAAAGGGTGGCCCCAAACAGACCCATCTTCTGGAACTTGAGGCCCCCAAAACCAATCGATCCGCAAGAAGTGGGGACGCCCAGGTTCCAGATGCGACGTCCGAGACTCGAGGTTTCTGGACGCACCCTTCTGCCTGTATCTTTCCTCCAGTCGAAGATTCTCGTCGCCACGGCTGGCTTCCCGGTCAAGAGCCTAGCCAGAAGACAACACATGGGGCCTGGGGGGGGACTGTGGAGGGCCCAGACACCCCATGCCGTCGCTTCACGAAAAGAAAAGAAAAAAAAAACAAAAACAAAAAAAAAACAAAAAACAAAAAACGACGGGAGGTCTCTGGACTGTTTTCGGCCTCCGGAAGATCTCGCCGGCCCCAGGGGCCGCCAAAGAAACCGCGGGATGCGATTATTGATCCCCCTCCGTGATCCGTAATCCGTAGCACTCAAGATCCGCCGGCCCCCTTGTGGGGCCACCAGGCTGTAGGACGAAGTTGCTGCTCCCTGCACCAGTTGCAGTTTCAAGTCTCCAATGTTATAGTCCTGCTTTCTGTTTCCTACTGTTAATTGTTGAAGTCCGCTCGGGGGGGACCCTACAAGGATCAAGTTTACCACGCCCGAATCGCCTTCTCTGAATTCAAATGGGGGCGTGGGACACGTAAAAAGTACATGAGATTCGCGCCCCCGAGGCCACAATTCCTCATAAATTATACCATGTTCGCATCCCCGAAGCCACAAACCCTCGTGACTTATACAATGATTGTGTCCACGAGGCAACAGCCCTTGCAAATTACAGAATACTCGCGTCCCCGATGTAAGAAACCTTTTTGTAAATTATCCAATAGTCGCGTCCCGAAAGCCATAGGATTCTGGCCTTCTCGCATTTTCGGATTTCCGACATTGCAAGACGGCTCAAGAAGCTCCCAAAACCGCCCCAAGACAGCCCAAGGCGCCCCCAAGAGGGCCCCAAGACGGCCCCAAAAGGCTGCAAGATGACCCAAAAACCGCTCAAGACGGCCCACGAGGGCCCCAAGACGGAGCTAAGAGGGGCCCAAGCAGAGGACCAAGAACCGAGCATTCGATATTTGTGCCCCGAAAAACCCCCCAGGCCCCAAGAGGCCGCCAAGAGGCGCCCAAGACGCGCCCAAGAGGCTTCCAAAAGGCCCAAAGATACCCCAAGAGGCCCCAAGAGGCCCATAAAAAGGCGCCCAAACCGCCTCCAAGAGGTCCCCAGGAGGCACCCCACGACACCCAAACACGTATACGAGAGGCCTCAGACCCACAGCCCAGGCACGGTGGCGGGATGGGCCGAAGACCACTAGGACAACCCCCACGTCTCAATTTGCGCTGATGATTCCTATCCGCCGCCGCATGATGCTCCCAGATGCGCCAAGGCAGCGCCGAGACGCACTGACGCGACTCTGATAGATCGAATTATGATAGAGAGGGGGCGAAGCCTTTACGAATAATGAGCTGACTCAAGAGGGGGACCGCCGAGCGATATCGTTAGCACCACGCGCGAAAAAATTAATGGAACAAATCCACGAAAGGGGGGGCGGGCCGTCGCGGCCCACCCGCCGGAATGCGCCTGGCGAGCTCGCGGGGCGAGGGAGAAGGAGGAGCGAGAAGGTTGCGGGGCAGCCGAGGGGCGCTCGAGTCACGGACACCACCCGGAGCATCGCTGCTGGATGGGCACCGCTGCTGGATGGGCTGGCGGGGAGATTTTTTGGTACGCGGGCGCGCGAGGCGGGTCGAACGCCAAGCAAGCAGGAGCAGGCTGTGGCTGGTGGGCCGACTTGTTTTTCTTTTCTTCGCAGCCGCAAGCGAAAGCGCAGGCGGCGTCAAACGGAACGGGCGGGCCACGCGCGAACCTATTTGCCGAACGCGCCAGCAACAGAGGCCTAAGCGGCACCTCAGCGGACCGGAAGCGGGAGGTGGTGCGGGCAGCAGCTGCCAGGAAACAGGTCCAGGAGCGAGCGCATGCAAATTAGCCAACCGAGGTTGGGGCGCAGCCAAAATGGCGCGGGAGCGATACCAGGATGAAGCCAGAAGCACCATCACGAAGGACCGCAGACACCGCTAGCCCAGGAAGAACTCACGAACCAGGAAACTAGTGCATGGAAGTGGCGCCACAAAACTCGCACACAACGTTGACCAGTGGCCGCTGAGGGCGAGGACTAGACGTAGGATAAACCACACGAGACATACATGCACCCAGCCCCTGAAGGGGGCAGCTCGCTTGCAATACACTCCAGGAGGTAATACTAACACCGATGGCCAGGAATACGTCACTGACCAGGAGCCAGTACGAGCGGCGCCACCGAAGTCGCACACTCACTCCTGATGAAACCACGCGCGCTCCCGAACAAGGTCGACGACGTATGAGGAGAAATGACCAGGAACTGGGCAGGGGCACGCCTCAAGCACGAGGTCGAGTGAACACGAATGCCGTGGACACCGCCGCCAGACTGGTGGGCAGACTTTTTTCTCGCGGGCGCGAGCGGACGCGCAGGCGTCGAGTCGAAAGGTCCGGGCCACGGGCCGATCTAATTGGCAACGCGCGGGCCGAGAAGCACAGCGACCGAGCGCGGAATCAGAACCTGCCGCCGGTGGGGCAGCTGGCTGAGGCTAATACTGGTGGGCAGACGCGAAGCGTCAAGAATCGTACTGGGCGCACTGGGCGCCTGAAACGGAGATGGCAAAAATGAGGGCGATACCCAACAGCAAATGTTGCCACAAACCGAAAACCGCTGCTGGGCGGGCCCCATTCGCTACAAACGGAATCCTTCTGCGGCGACTCCGAAAGCGAATGCCTACCGACAGGGGGCAGAAAATGCCGCCGCCAGTCGTCCCTATTATTTGAGTCCCCACTTCGGAGGTGTAGGGAGAGGAGGAGGGGGAGGAGGAGAGGGAGAGGAGGAAGAGGAGGAGGAGGGGGAGAAAAACGACGACGAACAGGATGTGGCGGGCCGCGGCCTAGCCTACGCTTATGCCGCCGACTTCTGCTCCCAACGCGGCGAGGAAGGAGGACGTCTAGGAGGACAAGACCGACGAGGACAGGGACGAGGAGGGGCAGGACGATGGGGACGACGACGCCGAAGAGGATGAAGTGACCCCAGGACACACACATAAATACACACAAATAAAAAGATTCCCCATATTTTCCCATATCTTCTGGGTTTTCGTCTTCCCCCCCACTTCCCATAGTTTCCCACATTTTTGGGGGAATCGACGATGAATTGTGTCTGTGTGTTTCTTTCCCTCCGGAGAGGACGAGGACGATGACGACGAGAACAAGGAAAACGAGAACGACGGAGAGGATGCCGCGGCCGCCGGGCGGGGCCCCCGCGGGCACCTCCTGCCCCACGCCGCTGAGCAGGAAGGCTCGCCGGACCACCAGGTCAAGCTGCGCGCGCAGGGGAGGGGGCCACCGCGCGGGTGCCGCGCCTCCTGCTCCTCCTCCTCCTCCTCCTCATCCTCCTCCTCCTCCTCCTCCTCCTCCTCCTCCTCCTCCTCCTCCTCCTCCTCTCCTCATCATCATCATCAGCAGCAGCAGAAGCATCAGCATCAGCATCAGCATCAGCATCAGCATCAGCATCATCATCATCATCATCATCATCATCCTCATCATCATCCTCATCATCATCATCATCATCATCATCATCATCATCATCATCATCATCATCATCATCATCATCATCATCATCATCATCATCATCATCATCATCATCATCATTCATCATCATCAGCATCAGCATCAGCATCAT
>CAUYUJ010014767.1:2500-10000 GCA_963575745.1 Prorocentrum cordatum | reverse complement strand
TTTCCTCCTCCGCATCCTCCCCATCACCACCACCATCCAGCTCAGAAGATTATGTTTAGTCCTATCCGTGTGCTTGTCGTTATGGTTACTCGTCTGAATTTGACCATTGGTGAAATTTCCCTTCCGTTGTACATACAAATACTGGCATGACCCTCCATGCTCTTATGACGAACTACTGGATTAATCCGCCGATCCAGCGCGTGAACAAAAAAACAAAAAACCTGAGCTTCAGCTCTGCTGGGGGGGTTGCCCGGGTGGCTCTGATGGGGAAATGGGGCAGAGGGGAGAAGTCTCTCAACTTCCGTGGCTCTGGGGCGGGGGGTCAGGGCCGGGGGCCAGGGCTGGGGCCAGGGCCAAGGCCGGGGCCAGGGCTGGGGCCAGGGCCGAGGCCGGGGCCGGTGACTGCGAGCCGGGGCCGGCCGGGGCCGGGGCCAGGGACGGGGCTCCCAAGAAAAACGACCCGTCAACGAGCCAACCCGTCAGGAAACTAGCCTGCCATCAAGCTCGGCAAACGGACACGGCGCAAGCATTCCACTCAACACATCATACTACCGAAGGCGACTCCCGACACCCACCTGCCCTCCCCTCCTCCTCCTCCTCCTCCTCCTCCTCCTCCTCCTCCTGCTTTTCCCCCTCCTCATCCTCCTTTGTCCCCCTTCGATTCTCGACTTTCCCCCTGATCGAAGACGGCGACCAAAATGACCAGAGACACGAAGAGGGCCAAAAACGCACAGACGCTCAATCCTGGAACCTCGAACAACGACGACAACGACCAGCCCCGCCATCATGTCCACGACCACGACCACCACGACGACCATGACGACGACGACGACGACGACGACGACGACGACGACGACGACGACGACAGCCACGACAACGACCACCACAACAACCACCACAACCACGTCGACAACGACGAGGACGACGACCACCGCCACCACGACCACGACAACGACGCCCACGACGACGACGACGGCGACGACGACGACCATGGCCACGACCACGACCACGATGACGACAGCAAAAACGACGACGACGACGACGACCATGGTCACGACCACGACCACGATGACGAAAGCGAAAACGACGACGACGACGACGACGACGACGACGACGACGACCATAAACATCACGACCACGACCACGGCAAAGACAACGACAACGATCACGACCACATCCACGACGATACCCGCCTCAGGCAGCGCCGAGGCCCACCGGGGGTCGAACCGGGAAACCTGGGCGCCGCGACGACGGGCACGGTCTCTCGGGCGAGGGCAGAAGAAAAAGAGGAGGAGGAGGAGGAGCAGCATGAGGAGGAGGGGGAAGACGAGGAGGGCGGGAGGGCGGGAGGGACGGAAAGGAGGAGACAGGGGGAGGAGGGGGGGGGGAGGATGAGGAGGAACAGGAGAAGGAGGAGGAGGAGGACAAGGAGGAGGAGGACGAGGGCGAGGAGGAGGAGGAAGAGGAGGACGAGGAATGAATGAATGAATAACTCGTGGAGTCTTGTCCTGACCTCTGCCTGGCTGTCGGACTCCTTAAATCTGACATACATCGAGAGAGCAAGGACTCTGAATCGGGTTGCTTGCGCACCCCCCTGAACACGTACAAATTTGACCAGCGCGCTCCGCCTGAGCGGCACAGGCCGACCTGCACCCCCGGAGTCGGGCACACAGCCCTAAGGGGCAGGCTCCAAAGGCACGGGGGCCCCGTTCCCACGCCCCGACCCCGTCCCACCCCCCCATCGACGTTCCCCCTTGCCTTTGGGATTTGAAGTAGGCTTCGCACGAAGGGCGTATATAATCGGAGCGAGCGGCAGTGAGCCAGGCTCTGGGGGGCTGCTACATACGCAGTTATCCTAGAGGTCGAGTCGGGAACCTCGGGGGGAACCATTCCACGAGAAACTAAATCCTGAAAAAGCGCACTGCTTGTGAAGGTTTCCCGAACAATAGTGGCCCCGGGAAGAGATTTCTTAAAAATGGCCGAAGGGCCCCAACAAGGGAGATCACTGGGCGGGAGGTTCACATCTGTACTGACACTGTTCCCCTGGTGGCTGCTAGTGTTGCTACCCACTACTTGTTCCTGGACATCACCATGTCGCCGATATCCCTTTTCCCAGAGGCCCTCTCGGAGCCGCCCCCGACCAGAACACTCCCCCCTCGAACTCCAACAATTCTTCCATATGCCAAGAGAGGGTGGTGCCAACCATCGAGTGAGCGCGTTTCACGGGCGCTTGCCATGGGAACATTCGGCGGCGCGTTTCAAACCGGGGGGCGCCCCCCCCCCACACACACTCGGCGGCGTCGATCAAAACCAAGGGGACCCCCCTCCCCTCCACACCCCCCCTTCCCGAAACCCATCCCCCCCTTCCCAAAGGGGGCGGGGGTTCAAACCCCCCCCCCCCTGCGCCGGCGACGGCGGCCGCCAGCAGCGCCGACGGCGGGGACGCGACGACGATGACCAGAGGCAGCCCAAAGAAGGGGGTGGTAAGGGTTGAAACCCCCCCCTCCCTGGCGCCGAAGGGGGGGGGTTCAAACCCCTCCCTTCCGGCGCCGACGCCGGCGCCGGCGCTGGCGACGGCCAGAAGCGCCGGCGCTGGCGCCGGCGACGGCCGGGACGCAGCGACGATAACCACCACTACCACCACCACCACTACCACCACCACCACCGCCTAACAAACCACCACACAACCACCACCACCACCATCACCACCACAGCCACCACCACCACCACAACCACCACCACCAACACCACAACTCACCATCACCACCACCACCACCACAAACCCCACCACGACTACCACCACCACCACCACAACAATCTACCACGCCACCACCACCACCGCCACAACCACCGCCACCACCACCACCACCAGCACCACCTCCACAAACCACCGCCACCACCACATCCCACCACCACCACCACAACCCACCATCACCACCACCACCACCACCACCGCCACAAACCACCACCATACCACCACCACATAACCACCACCACCACCACCACCCACCACCACCACAACCACCACCACCACCACAAACCAGACCACCACCACCACCACCACAACCGCCACCACCACCACCACCACAACCCACCACCACCACCACCACCACAGTCGCCCTCGTCGACGCTCTCCGCCGCCGTCGCCCGCCGCAGGCGCCGCCGCAGGCGCCGCCGCAGGCGCCGGCGCCGGCCCAGCAAAGGAAATCGTCGTCCCCGCCGCCGCCGCCGGCCGCCCGAGGAGAGAGGAGAGGGAGGGAGGGAGGGGAGGGAGGGTGGGGGGTTCGAAACCTCCAAGGGGGGAGGGTTCGAACCCCCCCCTCCGTCACTGGAGGGGTTTGGGGGGGGTTCGAAAAACCCCCCCTTCCATCCAGGGGGGGGTGTCCGGTTCCACACACACCCCCCCCTCCAAGCGACCACAGAACGCGCTCTTTCCAACCGTCGTGTCCCTGTGGAACGCCATCGAAAGGATGGCCTTCGGAACGTCGCCGTTCGCTGCCTTCAGCACCTGGCAGCGGATGCACGGGACAGCACGGCCGATCTCTCGCCGGAAGGCCTAGACGCACGATATCCGTGTTGTAGACCTACTTCATCGCGTCTCTGAGCTTGATTTGTTCTGGATTGCTACCTTCGCCGAACTGCTTGCCCACGCCATACATGATGGCCACCATCATTGTGGACGTGGGGAAGGCCTCGCTCCTTGTAGTTCACATATCCGCCCTCGCGAGCGGTCTTCCTCATCTCCACGCTCGTCTTGTTGTACGCCATCCCCGCCGTCTTGCTCGCAGCAGCCACCCCCTTCGTCGCATCTGGCATCTCGTATCGGAGGTAGACTGTGCTCTTCAAGTCCGCGACCTCCCGCGCGATCGTCATGGTGAGCCTGGCGTTGGCGATGCCGAGCTTGCTGTTGCCTGCGCCAGCGCCCCCGCCTTTCTTGTCGGCCTTCTCCCCCTGTGCTTCTTGTCGGCGTCCGCGTCGTCGGCCTCTGCGTCCCTCTTGGTCTTACCCCCGCTGAACCACGAGGGTGGCGCCACGGACTGTTCCATGGCTGCGCCCTCCTTGCCGTCTCCCATCTTCAAACGGGCGTGGTCGCAGAGGTAGATGCGTGCAGGGGTGTTCGCAGAGATCGTCGAAGACTCGAGCCGTCAAACTCACATACTGGGCAGGCGAGCCTGTTGACAGGTGTAATGTCCCGAAGCGTACTAGGCCTAGAGGAGGAGGAGGAGGAGGAGGAGGAGGAGGAGGAGGAGGAGGGGGAGGGGGGACCCTCTGGGGCCACGAAACGCTGTACTGGGCGGACGCATGCGGTCGTGGTCACTGGTACCTTCGGTGGAGCTCCCCATGGGACCACGCAACGCTGTACTGGGCGGGGGGACACGCCCGCGAGCGTCGCATCCAGGGCCTTCGGTGGAGCTCCCCATGGGGCCACGAAACACTGTACTGGGCGGGGGGCACGCCTGCGAGCGTCGCGTTTAGGGCCTCCGGTGGAGCCCCGTACGGGGTCGCGAAGCGCGTGAGTGGTGTACCCGCAAGGGTAGGAGGAGGGAGAAGCGGGAGTAGGAGGAGAGGAGAGGAGAGGAGAGGAGAGGAGAGGAGAGGAGAGGAGAGGGAGGAAGAGGAGAGGAGAGGAGAGAGAGGAGAGGAGAGGAGAGGAGAGAGAGAGAGGAGAGGAGAGAGGAGAGGAGAGGAGAGGAGAGGAGAGGAGAGGAGAGAGGAGAGGAGAGGAGAGGAGAGGAGAGGAGAGGAGAGAGGAGAGGAGAGGAGAGGAGAGGAGAGGGAAGGAGAGGAGAGGAAGAGGGAGGAGAGGAGAGGAGAGGAGAGGAGAGGAGAGAGAGGAGAGGAGAGGAGAGAGAGGAGGGAGAGGGGAGGGGAGGGGAGGGAAGGAGAGGAGAGGAGAGGAGAGGAGAGGAGAGGAGAGGAGAGGAGAGGAGAGGAGAGGAGAGGAGAGGAGAGGAGAGGAGAGGAGAGGAGTGACGCGGGGCGCTGTCTCTTCAAAACGAGGACCCATCACCACAGGATGGTTGAGACAAGATCTGCCATCGATCTTCGAGCCTCGATCCTGTAAAGCTAAGTCTCCAGAGGTCTTCAGAAGCCTGAGGGGTCTCCAGAAGTCTCTGGAAGTTCTCCGAGGGGCCTTCAGAGGTCCCCAGGCGCGAGGCAGGGACGAGGAGGACGGAGGCACGGAAAACGGAGGTACGTAGGGAGGAGGACGGCGGAGGAGAACGGGGGCAGTGAGGAAGCGCGCGCGTGCGCAATGATGGGATGGGCAGGTGCCGCAGGGAGGTGGAGTAGGCGGTTGCGTGATAATCCACCCCTTACCCCAAAAAACAACGACAAAAATCATGACTGCCCTTGCTGGACATAAGTTGGCAACTCTGCGTCGTTACGTATGTTGTTCCTTCTGCGCCACGTGTGCATCGCAGATCACGGGGGGGCTAGGAAGGGGCATGCCACTTCCTGACAAAAGCCTCGCCCCGATGTGTGGCCGCCGCGGTGGCCGCGGCGAAGTCCAAAACCAACCTGGAGGTTTCGTTCGGGGTCGGACATCACGCAACGAGGGGAATGGAGGCGGAACAGAGAGGAGGCGAGTGGAGAACGACGGAAGTAGGAAGGCAGAGGACGGAGGAGGAAGAGGAGGACGGAGGCAGGTGGAGGAGGACGGAGCGCGGCAGAGGAGTCACAGTGTGGCACGATCAACATCAGCAACTGCTCTCCACTGTCCTCACACTGCCTGCTGCTACACACGCCCGTACCCCCCGCCTCCCGCAAAAAGGCCGCAACAACTGCAAGGGACACTCCGTCAGCGCCACGCGCGCCCAGCAGAATGGAGGACGCGGGCGGGCCGCCTCGGCGAGCAGCCGCAGCAGGAACTCCTTGCGCTCTGGGCCGGACGGCAGCCTCTCGCACGGGCGGGGCGGCGCGGCAGCGGCCCTGTCGAGGGCCCTCAGATGGCCTCGGGGGGCTCCAGGGGCCGCCAGAAGGGACGGACGTCGTCGTCGTCCTCCTCCTCGTCCTCCACCCCTCCTCTCTCCTCCTCCTCCTCCCTCCTCCTCCTCCTCCTCCTCATCTCCTCATCATCCTCATCATCATCATCATCATCATCATCATCATCATCATCATCATCATCATCATCATCATCATCATCATATCATTCATCATCCATCATCATGCCTGCCTCCCCCTCCCCCTCCCCCTCTCCCTCCTCCTCCCCCTTCCTCCCTTCTCATCCTCCTCTTCATTATCCTCCTCATCCTCATCCTCATCCTCTGCCTCATCATCATCGTATGGCCTTATTACGACCAATGTAAGTAGTAATCTTACTACGAAAGATACCCGTGCCCGCATTATTGTTATCAATAAGAACAGTAGTGTTGATGCGATCATGAGTAATAACACCTGTTTTATGAATACTAGAGTTAGTGATGACATTATAAGAATTATCTGTAGCACCATGGCCGGTAGCGTGAGTATTGTTATGGCCAGTGTTAGTGTTAGTGATAGCATAATTACGATTAGCATCAAAAAGAGTATCACCACAACTGTTGATAGTAAAAGTATTGATGCAAGTCGTATTCATACTAGTGTTGTTGTAATATACTGATACTACGAATAGTGTTAGTAGTGTTACTTGAGATAGCAGTTTTACTATTGCGTTTGAAATAATGGTCATGTGTGCTAGTAGTGTGCTGGTATGGTTAGTGACACTATTCGTGCTGATAGTGCTCTGCGTACTGTTCGTATTGTACGTTTTCGTGGTATTATGGGTGATGGTAGTTGGATACTGGGTCTTAGGGATCGTCGTGGCATTCGTCTTGTTATACATGTCATAGTAGTATTAGTCGTGTCGTTCGCATTCGCATGCGTTCAGTGCTAGTGTGATTGATAATAGTGTTGGAATTGGCATTGGTGTTAAGATTGCTACTAAGCTTTAGTTTTAGAGCTAATTTGATGCATTATTAATTACACGATCCTTGTTATTACTAACCTGCATATGCATACTCACAGTAGTAAAATGATGATTGGTGTTCGATAGTTTGTTGGTTCTGTTTACTACGATTAAGTTTACGATCGGCATTCGTACGATTCACCTTCTTATTCCCAACCATCCTGTGGATGGTTGGGTCCTCGTTTTGAAGAGACAGCGCCCCGCGTCACCTCCTCAATACTCCTCCTCCTCCTCCTCCTCCTTCCGACTCCCATCCATTCCTCTGCCCTCCGCATGTCTGTTTTTGCCAAACATCCTGTGCTGTTGGGTCCTCGTTTTGAAGAGACAGCGCCTCGCGTCACTCTTCCCGCTGCCCCCTCCCACCTCATCTCCCATCTGCGCCTCTCCTCCCCTCTCTGCCTCTGTTCTCCGCATGTCCATTTCAACACAACCCTCGCGCACCTCGTGGCCCCATAGGGAGCTCCACCGAAGGCCCCGGTGGCAGGGTTCGCATGCGTCCCCCCGCCCATTTCGGCTCACCCCTCGCGCGCTTCGTGGCCCCATAGGGAGCTCCA
>CAUYUJ010014766.1:376987-378948 GCA_963575745.1 Prorocentrum cordatum | reverse complement strand
CCCCTCCCTTTTATTATTCCCCCCCTCGCCTCCCCCATCGAGCTGACGAGCCCCCTCAAGCCCCTCAAGTGGCGAGAAGCAGCCTGAGCACGTCAGGGGGAATGACAGCGCGGTCTTGTCTCTGCCGATTGACTGCCACCCCATTTGCAGGATGAATGATTTGTGCATTCAGATAGTGCCGTCTCTTAGAATTTGCCTGAGTAGGAAACGCCACAAATTTTCCACTTGTCGATTCGTACCCTGCGGCCTTCGCGACGCGCTGGCGCCGCGCCCTGCCGCGAGACGAAAGCAGAGTAGGGCGCGCAGGGCACGCGGGGCGCATCACCAGCGTCTGGGACAAGAGCACCAGACAATGATGGCCTGTGCGGAGGAGGCTCATCTGCCACCCACATCAACGACATCTCTGGCGGCACTGTGTTATTGCCGAGCGTAGTGCCACGCGAGGCTGCCCGGTCTCTCAAGATACGCACGCCCAGCTCAAGTTGCTCGCGCCACGCGGCAGCCATCTCGGCGACGCGACTCGGGGGGGCCACCGGCGGAGCTGGGTCGCGCGATGCGCCATCGGCGCCTGACTCAACTGGCATTGCCATCTCTTCCAGGGCTGCTTCTTGCATCGCTGCCTCGCTCTCCAGCTCTGTCGGATGAACAGCCCCGGACCCCCCCCCAGAATCGACGCCGTGTTCGTCTGCCCCCAGACCCGAAGCCAGGAGCGCCGCGTCCCAATCCCAGATGCCCTTCCAAGGAACCACGTGGGCTGCGCTGCTGCCGCCGCCCCCTCCTGCTGACGATGCTCCTGCTGGTTTCTTTCTCATCGCCGCCAGAGCTGCAATTTTCCCGGCCCCCCTGGCGCCCTGGGCATCCTGATCGGCATCCGCGGTGTCCTTCGCCACCCACTCGTCGTGCATCTCAGATGCCCGGCGCGGCGGCGGCATGGGCCTAATCCAAACAGCAGCTCCAAGTGACGACGCGACTGGGGCCGACCCGCCGCTGCAACGGACCCGGGGTGACCCAGGCCGACCGATCATTAACGCCGACCGCTCCGCCGCCGACTGCGACGCGCGACGATGGCGACGACTCGCGACCGCGCGACCCGATGCCGTCGACTGAACGACACGACGAATAACTTTCAGAAACACACTCACACTCAGAAATCGGCCCTGCCCAAGGTCACCGAGGTCCGACCAGCCGTAGCTTCAGCTCAGAAATAAAAAGAGGTCACATGAATCGTATACGCCGCGCTGCTACTGGTGCACACGAGCTCGGGAGCGCATCCACGCCGCGACAACGCATGCACGCGCTGCACGCAAAAATGATGCGCCCCTCATCGGCACGGCCGAGGAGCACGTTGAGGGCTGCGATCTCCCGCTCGGCAGCGCCATCATCACCAGGATCACCAGGCTCGCCGTCAGCGCCAGCTCCGTCACCGCCGCCGCCGCCAGCGCTGCTGCCCCCTCCTCCACATACTTCGCCCGGACCTCCCCCCCCGCCACTTTCGAGGGCGCCTCCTCCTCCTCCTCCTCCGTGGCCCGCGTCGGGCCCGGGAAGAGCCGGAGCGCCCTCGCGGCGAGCCCCCCTCTTCTCGCGCGCCAGCTCGCGCGCCCGAGCGCCAGCATCTATGGAACCGATGGGGCGAAATGTGATTTCCAACGCCTCGGAGCGGAATGAATCCCCCCAATGCCAATGCATTGTGTGCCTGAACAGAACAACCTTTGCATCCGCACCGTCAACGTATCGCTCTTTGGTGTAAGTCATGAGGTCGTACGAGGAGACAGACGTGAGCGGGGGGTCGAGGGCGATCAGACGATGGCAACCGTACCTGTCATCTGCCGAAAGGGCCCGACACTGCGCCAACGTCTTCTCTTGGTAATTCGTTTCTGCAACCATATCAAAAGAAGAACCGATGGGGCACGTGACATCGCCATAGTGTGGATCAGCTGAGTACGAGAAGCAACGAGAACAAT
>CAUYUJ010014766.1:359487-371987 GCA_963575745.1 Prorocentrum cordatum | reverse complement strand
CCTTCTTCTTCCTTATCCTTTTTCTTGTCGCCTCGTCGCCATCATCAGATCATCGCCCCCCCCCCCCCCATCTCCGGACTCTTCCAGCAGCCCCCGCTGCGGCCGGGCGCCTGGGCCAGCGCGCCCTGGCCGAAGGTGGGGCACCGTCGCGCCGAGCGACTGAGGCGGCGGAAGCCGCTGCCCGCAGCCGGCGTCGCACTTCGTCGCTGTCGCCGCTGTCGCCGCCGTCGTCGCCGTCGCCGCCGTTGAACTTCGCGCTTCGTCGCCGTCGAACGTCGTCGCCGGCGCCGTCGTCGCACTTCGTCGCCGTCGAACTTCGTCGTCGTCGCAGTCGAGGGGCAGCGACGACAATCGAGTCGAGCTCGACGGGGTCCATTGCGGCAGCGGCGACCATGAGTGGCAATGCAGCGGCGATGGCGACGATTACGGACGCGGTTCAATAGAGAGAGTACGATCACATGAGAAGGAAGGGAAGATCATGAGAAGGATGGGGGCATGGGGATATCCTGAGAAGGATGAGAAAATGAAAAGGATGAGAAGGATGGCGGCGATTCTGCACGTTTTTTTCACGCGTTTCTCTTCCGCGCGCCCCCTCGCGGGATTACCCCGCGCGGCGCAGACCTCGGTCCGGGGCCCCATTGGGCAAAAGACTTGGGCAGATGAAGTTGGGGACTGGCGCTGGGGCTGGCGTCGCGGCGCTTGAACCCGACGTCCAAATTATGAACGGACGCGGCGGCCGGCGCAGCGGCCCCGCGTGGACCAGCCTCGACCCCAGTGAGATTTCTGGCAGGGCGGCGCAAAAAAGCACCACGCTAAACAAAAAAGAGCAGGCATGCAGGCGTGCAGCACGCAGTCTGCAGGTGGTGGCACGCTGGAGCGTCTGGAGCGTCATCGCTCAGAATCTCGCGCGTCGAGATGCGACGCTGCCTCTCCCCCGTCGTCGCCCTCTCGCCCGTCATCTCGCGCGCCTGGGCGCGCTGGCTCTTCTTCGCCCCCTTCGCCATCCTCTAGATCTGGCGCGACCTCGGCTTCCGGAGCCTCCGTGGCTTGAGCTTCTTCTGATTATTATCCATATTATTCTTCGTCTTCTCTGCCTGCGGCGGCGACGCCTTCGGCTCCGACTCCGACGAGTCAGTGTAGAGCGCGCCAGACTCGAAGCTCATCGCGTCCACGGTCTCCAGAGCGGTCTTCTGCTCGAGGAAGCCGTCGTCGTCGAAGTCATCGAGATCCCACTCTTCTCCGTCTCGAAGCTGGCAGGGGAAGATTCTGAAGACCGACCTCTCAGAAGGCCCAGGCGCGCCGCCGATCTGCATGGGGCCCGCGTCGGAGACCGGCATGGGGCCCGCGAGCTCCGCCTGCGAACTGCCAGCGGCGCTGGCTGCGGCTGCGGCTGCGGCTGCTTGCCCCCTGGCGAAGCTGGACCGACGCTGCGGGAACTTCTCCCGGATGGCCATGAAGTCATTGTTGGCCCACCGCAGAGACTCCACGATGGTAGGCGGCAGAGCCTCGCCGCAGCTGTAGTCGACAACGTGTTCGACGCCCGCTTTGAGCTCGGACGCAGCGCACAGTAGGATCCAGATCTCATTGTCGCGCATCTGGCAGCCTCTGCAGACGCGAGGGCTCTGCGGCACGGTTCGCCAGCGGGTTCGCCAGAAGGCGGGCGGCCCCGCCTCGCTTGCTGAGCCAGAAATGTGCCACGGAGGGGGGGGGGGGGGGGCGGAGGCCCATGGCCTGCTTCGAAGTTTGCCCACCCCTGGCTTTTATTTAGAGGACGCGCGCCCTTTTTACCGAACCAAAGTCCCAAGGCCATGCGTTTGAGGCCATCCTCATAGATCCCCAGACGCGATGATCCATGCCAGAGCCCTTCTGGGCTCTATCCCCCCAACCCTGAGCTGAGCCCCAAGATGCCGAGTAAGCCCTGCGCGCCTGAGACACCCTTGCAACTCCAAGCTCTGGAATACGGGATACTACTCGGGAGGAAGAGGAGGCGGAAGAGCAGGGGGAGGAGCAGCAGCTGATGGAGGCGAAGATGAGGGGGGGGGGGGGGAGGGGGCGGAGGAAGCAGGCAGGAGGAGAAGGATGTGGGAGAACGGGCGAAACAGGAGATGTGCCACCCATTCAACGGGAAGCGAATGTGGCGGTTTTCATCGCCCTGTTTTGGGATACTGAGCTCTGGCTATACATTTAAGCATTTATAATCGTCGTTGGCGTCGGAACCCGTTCATTTCCACACTGAGATTCCCAGTTGCATTCGTGGTCGTCGTCGGCGCCGCCGCCATAACCACCACGGCGGTCGCCCCCATCTTCGCCGCCTTCGCCTCTGCATGTTTTGATCCGCGCGCTGATTCCTCCGCCTCCCCACCCCGACCCTCCTCTCCATCCCGACCCTCGTCCAGACCCTCCGGCCTCCTCCTCCCCCCCCCCCCTTGATTTGCAACCTCGACTCCGAGGGCGACGCAAAGAGGCGGGGCGCGGCGCCTCGTCGACGAGGCAGCCGACGAGCCAGCGGGTGCAACAGCGCTGGCGCCGGCATCGCTGGCGGCAGGTGGCGGCGCGTAGACCGCCGCGACAGGCAGCTCGTCCAACGGGGGGCAGAGGCGTCGAACGAACGCATCCCAGACAGCTGGCGTCACATGGACACCTGCGCTGTGGAGGGCCACGGCAACAGTTTCAACCCGCAGGAAAGAGGTGTCCAGAGGCTGTCCCACGTTCGCGCGCGCCTCTGCCTTGGCGACGCGCCTCACCGACAACAACTCTTGAAACACGTGACACACAGCCTCGAGACACCGCGCCCTCCTCCCCCCCCCTTTCGCTCCTCCCTCCAGCCCAACTACCCCCGAATCCTTTTCACACCCCTCAGGGGGGGGGAAGCTGAGGGGGGTGGGCTAGCGCGATAAGTTCGCGCCTGGCGCCGCGCGATCACGCGGCCAGAATCCCAAGCCACGCGCGGGCGCAGCCCAAGCTCCAGCCGCTGCCAGAAGCGTACGGGCAGCTGAACAGACTGCATTGCAGCGGTTTTTACAGCCAAAATGGCTGCGCGAATCTGTCGCGCGACCACCCGATGGGGCCCAGGAACAAGTTCCGACATCCCGAATCCACGCGCCAGGTCGAATGAAACAAAGCTGTCAACAAAGCACGCGCATGCAACATGCAACATAAGATCGGCGCCCTGACATCCACGAGCACAGCCGTCATTACTGGAATCAGCTAACGGGTTATACACATGAAACAGAGGATCCGGCGTTCTCACATCCAGAATCACAGGTGCCATTACTGGGCAACGAGTGCGGTGCGTGCTTTCTGAAACTAAGTTCTTACATTCGGGCGTGCGGGTTGTGTGAGGGTGGCGTGGTGTCCTCTACCGTGGTAAGAAATCCTCGTGCGAATCAACATGAACTGCATCGAACCCATGTGGACACTATTGAAAAACATGGTTGGTGATGTTTTTTTCGCTCATAACTTATAGCTTCGACTTACTGAAAACTACATGAGGAGGCGATCTCGTAACATGAGGGGGCGATCTGCGAAGTGCCAAAGTGGCCACTTCACAGATCACTGGCTTCACTCCCGTCAAGGGTTGTGGAAGTTCTCAATGGAATGCGCGGGGAAGGGGGCTTCGATCGGCGGCGGGGGCGGCGTAGGTGCGCGGGGCGCGGGCCCTCGCCCAGGTAGGTGCGGGGTAAACGCGGGCCACGGCTTGACTGGGCGGGCGGGGGGCAGGGGCGGGCGGCGGGCGGGGGGCTGGGTGCAGGGTCGCGGGGGGCGCGGGGGGTATGGGTGCGCGCGGGGCAGCAGCGCGGCAATTGGACGGTGGAGACGCAGAGGGGGGCGAAGCGGTGATGGCGACGGGGAAGGGGGGGGGGGGACCATGGAGATAGAGGGGGTGGGCGGGGAGGGGGGGGGGGGGGGGGGAAACGGGCGGGGGGAGAAGGGAGAAGGCGCGGAGCTGCGCAGCGCGGAAGGGGGATGGCGCGACTGACCAGGAGAAGCGCAGGGTGAAGGGGGGGGCGAACGACGCTGGGGAATTGCGGGGGATGACGAGGAACGGACGAGAAGGGGCAATGGGCGAATGGCGACGACTGGGCGAGGTTCATGATCAAAGCTAATACGCGCGAGGGGGGGGGGGGGGGGGGGCGCCGCGCCCTCGGCCTGGAGCCTTTGCGCATCTTGGGGGTGGCGGATGCCGCCGACGCAGCGGGCCGCGACGCAGGCCGCGGCGTCTCCACTGTCGGGGGGCGGGCGGACACGGGCGGGGGGAACAGTTTGAGGGCGGGGGGGCGAAGGGGGCGGCGGCGTGGGGGCAGGGGGCGGAGGCTTGGGTGTCCTCTAGGGCAGGCGATGGGCGGGGCGCGGGCGCTGGCTTGACTTGCCCGACCCGCCGCCCGCCCGCCCGCCGCCGCCGCCCGCCCGGCCGCCGCGGCAAGCTATTGCGCGGTTCATCCGCGCGCCCAGGACCGCCGCGCCCCTTTGACCCCGCCCGCCCCCTCCGCAATCCGACGCTGCCTCCCCCCCCCCCCCCCCCCCCCGCCCACCCTCCACTGCCGCGCCGCGGCCGCCCGTCGCCCCCGCCCGAAGCGCAGGCGCCGCGCGCGTGTCTGACAACGACGGCGAGGGCGAAGATATCGCTTGCGACCAGCTGACGGAGCCCTCTCGCCCGCCGCCGCCGCCGCTCGCCGTCGTGTTCTACCCTTTCGGACGTAAGCCGTTCCTTCGTAGCCCTTGGCATCCAGCCCTTCGTCGGATGGCCCGCGCCATATCCGCCCTCGCCCTGCCCCTCTCGCGGGCCGCGCGCCCCCTTCATTGGTTCTGCGTCCAGCCCCGCCCCCGCCGCCCCATCCCCGCTCTCTAAGTCGGGGATCCTCGTGGTTCCCAATCGCCCCCCCCCCCCACCCCGCGCCCCGCGCTGCCCGATTTTCCCGCCCGCCCATCTGGCCATGCACCCGCCAGCCTTCCGAGCCTCCCTATAGCTTCTTCCGGCGTTCCTGGCCCCCCCCATTCCCTCTTCCTCCTCCCCCCCCCCCCCTCCCACCTCTGCGCCCCGCCCCGCCCCAGTCCGCCCCGCCGCCCGCTCGGCGCCACCCACCCCCACCCCCCCCACCCCCCCCCCCCCCCCCCCCCCCCCCCCCCCCCCCCCCCCCCGCGCCTTCATCGTCCCGACGCCCCCCCCCCCTCGCCGGCCCCCCACCCCGCCCCCCGCGTCGCCCGCCCCGCGCGCAAGCCGCCATTTGCATCGCCCTCGCCACCCCCATCAACAATCGCACCGCCATCATCATCGCGCGCCCTCGCAACGCGTTCGCTTCGAGAGGCGCCGCCCTCCTGCAGCCTCTGGCCCGCCCGCGAAGATTAGGGCTCCGACTGGGGCAGCGGGCGCGGCGGGGCGTCGTCATTGGCCAGCGCCAGCGCCGCGCCCCGCCCTGGCGCCGCGGTCGACGACGCCACCGCAGGCAGCCGCCATCGGCACCTGCGCCAGGCCGAGGCCTTTAGGCTGGCCCATTCAGGAGTCAACGACGTCGCCGCCGCCGCCGCCGGCGCCGACGCCGTCGCCGCCGTCCCGCGGGCAACTGCGGCCACATTCACGCCGCCGCCGGCGTCGGCGCCAGCGCTGCCATCGCCGACGGCTGCGCCAACGATTCGGGCGACCAGGTCGTTGCCGCGTTGGCGCCTGGTCGCGCGCCGAGTTAGCCAGCGCGGCTGCCGCCGCGCCCCGAGGCGCACCGCCGTTGGGGCGCGTCGGCGGCCGCGGCGCGGGGCGCCTCGGCGGCCTCGCGCCGCGCGAGCCGTCATGAACATACAGCCATGCCATCATGCCATCATAATCATTGGAGGGGGGCTGCAAGGGTGACAGCGGGGGGGTGGAGGGCAAAACGCGGCGCCCAATTGCCGCGCGTGTTTCGAGGCCGCGTCGGGCGCCGCACCGTGGGTTCATGTTCCAAGTTGCCCTCGTCCAGCGCGCCCCCCAGCCCGCGCCGACGCGGGCCGTCGCGAATTATCAGCGCTTCGCGCCCACCCCCCCATCCTCCGCCCCCCATCGCCACCCCGACTGGCAATGGTGACAGGGCAAGTAGTCTCGATGTCTTGATCAGGCATGTGGCGCAGAATGCAATGCGCTGAACGGTTGGGCAAGACGTTGCGCATTAGTTAGGCGGGAGGGGGGGGCGCGGGGGCCGCGGGGGGGGGCGGGGGAAGGAGGGCGCGGAGGAGTGGCGAGGGAGGGCGGGGGCAGGGGGAACGCGAGCGCGGATGGGGGATGGGGGGGCGCATGAGAAAAAGAAGATGCGGATGCGCGGAGCATCGGGGGGGCGATGCGACGCCTTAGACGTGCCGGGCTGATTCGAGCTCCCATCCAGTTTGATCTGCGCCCCCCAAGGTGGCCTCACGGGCGCCCCTTGCGATCGCAACACTGCCGCGCCAATGGGCGCGCGGCGAGCGCCCCGCCAATCCGCCATAAGGCCTTCCGGGGCACCCGAGACGCTCGACGACTGCCCTCGGCCCGCCCAGAAGCCGCCCACCCGCTGCCCCCAGACGCCCGGAGACGCCCGCGCGCGGCCTCCAAGCACCGCGCGAGCTGACCCCGAGGGGCATGCGCCCGGCTAGTGGCCCTTCTGTTCGAACGTCGTCGTTTCCTCCTCCTTCTCCTCCTCCTCCTCCTCCCGCGTCCGTGTTCTCCCGCTTCGCCTTTTCGTTGTCCGTCGACTTAGCCGTCTCCCGCCTGCCAGCCCCCGCCCGCCCACCTCGTGCTCTTCTTTTACTTTGCCCTGCTCAACGCTGCACCTGCAGGCGCCCTTGGAGCGCTCTCGCAGAGCTGCTGGGCGCTCCTGGGGCCGCCTTGGAAGCGTCCAAGGCTGCTCTCGGGGCCCCCGTCGGTCGCGCCGGGGCCTTTGCGGCGCCTCGGCAGGCCGTCGGAGGCGACGGTGGGGGAACTCACACAGGCAGCGGTGCGCCTTGAGCCTGGGGGGGACGTCGGTTCCCGAGCGGTATCCTGATGGGGCCCCGTGGCCACCTGGAGCCGTCTTGGAGCGATCTCTGGGCACTTCGGAGCATCGCCGGGATAATCGCGGGGCGCATCGTGCTAAAGCGCGCCCCCTTGGGGGTCATCATGGGCCGCCCGGGGCCATCTAGGGAGAAGTCTTGGGCCGCGTTGGGCGCTCGACCACTTCACGCTCCTTCATGCGCTTGCTCGGGGGTCGGGGAGGGGGGCGGCGGCGGGGCGGGGCCGCGTCCGAATTGGGGCGGGGGGAGCGCGTTGGGCGAGGGGTCGCCCTGGGCCACTTGCGCCCAGAGGGCTAGTGAGATCTCGAGAGTCGGGGCGGGGGGGGGGGGGGGGCGCGCGTGGGGGGGCGACGCGGCAGCCCCCCATCCACTTCTCACCCTGCCACCCCACCTTCAACCGCTTCCCCCGTCGAGCCGCCGCCGGGCTCAAGTTGAGCTATTGCCGTGGCCTTCTCCCGCGCCAGTGCTTCTCGACGCCGCGCGCGCGCCGTCCGCCGACGCCTCCGCCTTCGCCCCGCCGCCCCGCGGGATTGCGCCGCCGCGCAAACCGAAGTCTGGGCGCGGGCGAGGCAGCGGAGCGCCGCCCCCTGGCGGCCCGCGCCGCAGCCGCCGACCAGGAGCGCGCCGAGCAGGAGCGCGCCGAGGATGATGCGCGGTTTGCAGCGGTGGCGGCTGCTCGCGAGAGGCTTCGCCCGATCTCGCCCGGCCGAGCACCGCCGACGCCCGGCACGTCCGCCGCGGGCCATGCCATCCAAAATTGTTCACATTCAGATTCGCTCATACTCACACTCTCTCGGATTCACACATGCCAAGATTCTGTCGCAGCCATTCATTCATATCCAGAAGATTCGGAGGATGTCTCATGCGGGGCGCTGGTTTCAGCACCAGTAAGAGGAGCCGCCAGGGGGGCGTCGCATGTGCCCGTTCGCGGCCAGTTTGTGGGGATGTCTCACTCGGTTTGCCTGTTTCGGTGGCAGACGTCGTCTGCGCATAGACCAGATTGCGAGGATGTCTCAGGCGGGGCGCTGGTTTCAGCGCCCGGCAGGGGAGCCGCCAAGGGGGCATTGCACGGGCCCGTTCGCGGCCAGTTTGCGGGGTTTTCTCAAGCGGTTTGCGTCTTTCGGTGGCCAACGTCGTCTGCGTTTTGAGCAGAGCGCGAGGATGTCTCAGGCGGGGCGCCGGCTTCAGGAAGGGAGCCGCCAGGGGGTATTGCGCGGGCCCGTTAGCGGCCAGTTCGCGGGGATGGCTCAGGCGGTTTGCTTGTTTCGGTGGCCAGCGTCGCCTGCGTGTAGCCCAGATTGCGAGGGTGCGCGAGGCGGGCCGTTGGTTTCAGCACCCGCAATGGGAGCCGCCAAGGGGGCATTGCACGGGCCCGTTCGCGACCAGTTTGTGAGATGCGGTTTGTTTTTTTTCGGTGGCCAACATCGCTTGTGCTTTGAGCAGAGTGCGCGGACGTCTCAGGCGGAGCGCTGGTTTCAGCAATCCTAAAAGGGAAGGGTGTTTTCACTGGCCCTTTCGCGGCCAGTTCGCGGGAATGTCTCAGGCGGTTTGCTTGTTTCGGTGGCCAACATCGTTTGCGTATATAACAGTTCGCGAAGATGTCTCGGGCGGAACGCCGGTTTCAGCACTGCCCCTGCAGGGGACCGCCGGGGTGTTTTCACAGGCCTGTTCGCGGCCAGTTTGCGGGGGTGCCCCAGGCGGTTTGCCCGTTCTGTGGCTCAACATCCTTTGCTGTCAGACCAGAGTTGGGGGATGTCTCAGGCGGGGCACTGGTCGCTGAATTCAGCACCTTTTGGGGGGGCCGCCAGGCGGTATGACGCGCGGCCAGTTTGCGGGGATGTGTCAAGCGGTTCGCGTGCTTTGTGGTTCAACATCTTTTGATTTCATAACACATTTGGAGCGTGTCTCGGGCGGGGCGCCCGTCTCAGCCCCCTGAAGGGCAGCGATCAGGACTGAACCCGGGAAAATCGGACATTCCCCGGGGAAAAACGGACATTCCTCGGTAGCACCGGGGAATGCCCGATTCCTGCGGCGCTTCCTTTGCGAATGTTTCGAGCGGGGTGGGGCCGCAAAGTCTTCGAAAACCAACTGGTTGGCTTACGTCTGATCATTCGGCTTCCGGAAAACATACCGGGGGATGTATAATCTCGGTGTGCTCGCGCGTTGTAGCACCGGCTCTGGTAATGGTAGTGGAAATGATAGTGGTAGAGGTAATGGTAGTGGTTGCGGTAATGGTAGTGGTAGTGGTAGTGGTAGTGGCAGTAGTGGTAGTGGTAGTGGTAGTAGTAGTAGTAGTAGTAGTAGTAGTAGTAGTAGTAGTAGTAGTAGTAGTAGTAGTAGTCGTAGTAGTAGTAGTAGTAGTAGTGTAGTAGTCGCAGTGTCGTCGTAGTCGTCGTAGTAGTAGTAGTAGTAGTAGTAGAAGTAGTAGAAGTAGTAGTAGTAGTAGTAGTAGTAGTAGTAGTAGTAGTAGTGGTAGTAGTAGTAGTAGTAGTAGTAGTAGTAGTAGTAATAGTAGTAGTAGTAGTAGTAGGGGTGCACGTATGTAGTCTTCGTAGTCGCTACAGTAACCTCACATTCGTGTACTCTTCTTTTGTATCAGGCCTACAAACCTCATTCGTGTACTCTTCTTTTGTATCAGGCCTAATAGAACTCCTACCAGGGGAATTACGAAAACCGTAGTTTCAAACCTGGCCTTCGTGTCTTTCGCGCCAATGCCTACCTTCGTGCACTATTCGCTGTGGAGGCTGTAGATTGGATTCGTATTAGAAAGTGAACAAAAAACGGCAGTTTTACACCTGTCCTTCGTGTCGACGTCGGATTTGGAGCAACCGCCACTGCCAGCCCCTTCATTTCGGCACAACCCTCTCGAGGATCGTGGGCCTGGCCGTCCGACGCGCGATTCCGGCGCGCACTTCACTAGGATCGTGGCCCTGGTCCAATTGGAGCGCTGCCGAAGGCCCACCGACGTCCAATTCCGGCAAGCCGCTCACGAGGATCGTGTCCTGGCCCACTTGGGAGCGCTGCCGACGGCCCACCGATGAGCAATATCGGCGCACCCCTCACACGGATCGTAGACCTCGCCACATTTGGATCGCCGCCCGACGCTGAAGTTCGGCACGCCTCTCATATGGATCGTGGCCCTGGCCCAATGTGGAGCGCTGCCGACGGCCCACCGACGCCCAATGCCGGAACACCCCTCACGAGGATCGTGGCCTTCTGGTCCACTTGAGAGTGGGTTTTCATAAGGACGTCGTTCTGGTTTTATTCGGGAAGGCATTTTGGTTTTATTCGTTTCTGTTTCGTGATAGTTAGGAGGAGGAGGAGGAGGAGGAGGAGAGGAGGAGGAGGAGGAGGAGGAGGAGGAGGAGGGGGAGGAGGGGGGGAGAGGGAAGCAGGAGGAGGAGGAGTAGGAGGAGGAGGAGGAGGAGGAGGCGAGGAGGAGGGGGGAGGAGGAGGCGGAGGAGGAGGAGGAGGAGGTGAGGAAGGAGGAGGAGGAGGAGGAGGAGGAGGAGGAGGCGGAGAGGAGGGGAGGAAGGAGGAGGAGGAGGAGGAGGAGGAGGAGGGGGAGGAGGAGGAGGACGGGGGAGGAGGGAGGAGGAGGGGAGGAGGAGGTAGGAAAGAGCAGGAGGAGGAGGAGGATGAGGAAGAAGAGGAGGAGGAGGAGGAGGACGGAGGAGGAGGAGGAAGAGGGGGAGGAGGAGGAGGGTGAGGAGGGGAGGAGGAGGAGGAGGAGGAGGAGGAGGAGGAGGTGGGGGACGGGCAGGAGGAGGAGGAGGAGGAGGAAAAAGAGGAGGGGGGAGGAGGAGGAGGAGGGGGAGGAGGAGGAGGATGAGGAAGAGGAAAGCGAGCAGGAAAAGAGGAACGCTGTTTTCTCGTTTTCCACAATGGGTTTGCGAACCTCACCGTCGTGTACTATTGGCTCTATAGCCCCTGTATTGTCTTCTTACGAGCGAACGGCGAAATTGTGGGTTTCCGAACCCCTTCTTCGTGTACTATTAGAATCAGTGGGCTTCCGAACCTCATCTTCGTGTACTATTAGCCCTATAGCCCTTGTATTGTTTTCCTATCAGCGAATGGCGAAATTGTGGGTTTCCGAACTCCTGCTTCGTGTACGATTAAACTCCGACTATTCTATGTTGTTCTATTTGGTTTTAACTGATTGTGTGGAGCCGAACCCGAACCGGAACCCGAACCTTTACCCTTACCCTTACCCATTCATTCTTAGTAGACACGAAGGTGAGGTTTGACCCTAGTAGTAGTAGTAGTAGTAGTAGTAGTAGTAGTAGTAGTAGTAGTAGTAGTAGTAGTAGTAGTAGTAGTAGTAGTAGTAGTAGTCGTAGTAGTAGTAGTAGTAGTAGTAGTAGTAGTAGTAGTAGTAGTAGTAGTAGTAGTAGTAGTAGTAGTAGTAGTAGTAGTACTGGTAGTACTAGTAGTCGTAGTCGTCGTAGTCGTAGTACTACTAGTAGTAGTAGTAGTAGTAGTAGTAGTAGTAGTAGTAGTAATAGTAGTAGTAGTAGTAGTTGTCGTCGTCGTCGTCGTCAGCGCAGTCCTCACCGTAGTATCCGTAGTTGTAGTAGCAGTCGTGGTCGCAGTCGTAGTTGTAGTCGTATTTGTAATAGTCGCAATAATATTACCAGCCGCGTCGCAATTAACTTGACACCGCGCTGGGCGGCCAGGCCCTTCAAACTGGAGGGGCACGTATGACGACCCCCCTTCCCGCCAAAGTTGAGAAGCGCACTGGGCTGGCTGGAATATCTCTTCTACGTTTGAGTCCCGCGAATGGTGTTCTGACACGATGCAGGATCGTCGAATCGCAATAGTAACTGAGAGTCGTGGCGCTGGCATCCCAGGACGGTCGTCTTCCAACGGGGGGGGTCTTCCCCCGGTGAAGATGGCCCGTTGTAGTGGCCTATGAAAAAGAACCTTGAAGGGAATGTGTATTGCAATATCGTTGCTACGTCTTGGGTTTGCACTGGTCCTTCGCCGCCTCCTCCTCCTCCTCGTCCTCCTCCCCCTCCTCCTGCCCTTGCCGCCCAAGTCGAGAGGCGCAACTTCCGCCCCGTCCCCCCCTCGAAAGTTGAGGGCGCGTGGATCGCCAGCGTCTGCCCCGGGTCAGGTCAGGTTCTGCGTCAACTTTGGAGAAGGGGGGGGGGGCCAAGCCCACCTTTATGCTTCCCTACCAGACATTCAGAGGGCCAGCAGGCGTTCCCTTACCAGAAAGCCGGCGCGCAACTCCCTACTTGACAGCCGCAGGCATTTCCTTACCAGACAGCTTTACCAGACAGCCGGCGCGCATTTCTTTACCAGACAACGTCCGTGATGATTACGAAGAGGAGTCAGAGAAGGAGGATGTGAAGGAGGAGGAGGAGGGAACAAGGAGGAGGAGGATGAGGAGAAGGGGAAGGAGGAGGAGAAGGGGGGGGAGGAGGAGGAGGAGGAGGAAGACGACGAGGAGGAGGGAGCAGGGAGAAGGGAGGAGGAAGAGGAGAAGCAGGAGGATGAGTAGGATG
>CAUYUJ010014766.1:286987-349487 GCA_963575745.1 Prorocentrum cordatum | reverse complement strand
TCGTACTAGTAGTGGTAGTAGTCGCAGTAGTAAAAGTAGTAGTAATAGTAGTAGTACTGGTAGTAGTAGTAGTAGTAGTAGTAGTAGTAGTAGTAGTCCTAGCCGTACTAGTCGTAGTCGTAGTCGTAGTCGTATCAGTGGCAGGTGTAGCCGTCGTAGTACTAGTAGTAGTAGTAGTAGTAGTAGTAGTAGTAGTAGTAGTCCTGGTAGTAGTAGTAGTCATCGTAGTAGTAATACTAGCCGTAGTAGTAGTAGTATTCGTTGCATCCGTAGTAAAACAATTATTATGACTAGTAGTAGTCGTAGTAGTAGCAATTTGTAGTAGTAGTAGTAGTAGTAGCAATACTTGGAGTAGTAGTAGTAGTAGTAGTAGTAGTAGTAGTAGTGGTAGTAGTAGTAGTAGTAGTAGTACTAGTAGTAGTAGTAGTCGTAGTAGTCGTAGTTGTAGTAGCAGTAGAAGCAGTAGTCGTCGTCGTTGTTGCAGTGGAAACACTAGTTGTAGTGATAGTAGTAGTAGTAGTAGTAGTAGTAGTAGTAGTAGTGGTAGTAGTAGTAGTAGTAGCAGTAGTAGTAGTAGTAGTAGTAGTGGTGGTGGTGGTGGTAGTAGTAGTAGTAACCGTACTAGTAGTAGTAGTAGTAGTAGGAGTAGTAGTAGTAGTAGTAGTAGTTGTTGTTGTTGTAGTTGTAGGAGTAGGAGTAGGAGTAGGAGCGTTCTAGTAATAGCAGTAGTTGTAGTGGGCCCCGGTCGGTCCTGATCTTGGTGATCTGTCTGCAAACTGCTGTTGGCTTCCACACTTGTGGTAGGTCCAAAGCAGGGTGGGCCCATCTGTCAGATCCTCCGTCGCTGGCGGGCCGCGCGGGTGGTGTCGGAAGCAAGTTGCGTAGTTGTTGCGGCCCCGCCGGTCGCCGTCGCACCGTTGGCCAAAGCCAACACGTGCAGTTACGTTCCGTCCATCTGTTTGGCCACCACCCTGTCGCCCTCGCACAGCGAATGGCGCGTCGGAGCCAATCAGCCCGTCTATCTATCTGTCGCGGCCTCGCCGGTCGCTGTCGCACCGTTGGCCAACCTGCGTTGTTCTGCACGGTCTATTTGTCTTGCCAACCCCCCGCTGCCGTCGCGTCAATTCAATTGCGCGCGACGCATGGTTGAATTGATCTGTCCACGCTGTCCATCACATTGTGCCACTCAGTCTGTTGGTTTCTTAGAAGAACCATGCGGCGACTGGTCGTCTATGCACATCTGTCCGCGAAAGACTCGTCGCCGCCGCGCCAGCGATATTTCGTGATGCGGAAGCTTCCTCGTCCAATCATGGTGATGGTGATGATGATGGGGAGGAGGGCGAGAAGGAAAACGACAGTCCGAGGGCCTCAGAAAATTTGTACTGCGATGACGATGAAGAGGGGAGACGGCGGGGGAGGAGGAGGATTAGCACGACTCACGGATCTTGTCTTGCCAAAGACCCCGAGGGTACCCCAGAAGCTGCAGAATCTTGTAAAACCTTCGATCACATTCGAAAGCCTTCCTCCTCCTCGACCCGCAATGACGACGCGAACAAGTCTGCGAACAAGCACGGCCAAAACGAGGGGGAGGCAAACGCATCAGGAGACAACGAGGAGAGGGAGCCGGAGTGGAGGAGGACCAGGAGGAGGAGATGAGGAGGAGCAGTAAGCAAGCAGGTCGCAGGAGGTATCTTCCAGGAGCAGGCGACCCTTAGGAGGAGCAGGAGGAGGGGGATGGCGAGGACGGGAGGACGGGAAGAGAGCAAGGGAAGGGCGGAGGGAGGCGATGCGGGAGATCAGGGAGGCCGCATGGCGAGCGGGTTGAAACGA
Organism: Prorocentrum cordatum; assembly: GCA_963575745.1. Lineage (NCBI taxonomy): Eukaryota > Dinophyceae > Prorocentrales > Prorocentraceae > Prorocentrum > Prorocentrum cordatum. The sequence goes on along the minus strand of CAUYUJ010014766.1, from coordinate 347,657 downwards.
CGATGCTGTTTTTTCTTCGCGCCTTCCAATGTTTTGAGTGCCTCCATCGTGGTGCCAGCCGCCGTCCCCGCCTCCCCGCCCCTCCCCGCTCATTCCCCCCTCCTCCTCCGCCTCCTCCTCCCTCCTCCTCTTCCCTTCTCCTCCCTCCCTCCCTCCCTCCATTCCTTTCCTTTCCCCCCATCCTCCTCCTCCTACTCCTCCTCCTCCTCCTCCTCCTCCTCCTCCTCCTCCTCCTTAGTCTGGGCACTCGCCCGCGGAACGCGTCCACGGCGAGAGGCCTCGCCGCGGACTCGAGATCGCCGGGAGGTCACCCTTCCTTCTCTTCGTTCCTCCTCCTCTTCCTCCTCCTTCTCCTCCTCCTCCTCCTATTCTTACCTCTTCCTCCTCCTCTTCCTCCTGCTCCTCCTCTTCTTTCTCCTCCTCCTCCTCCGACTTCTTCATGTTTCATAACTCCTTCTCCTCCTCATCCTCCTCCTCGTCCCCCTCCTCCTACCTCCTCCTCCTCCTCCTTCTCCTTCTTCTCCTCGTCCTCCTCCTGTTTATTGGTTCATTACTTGTGCGATGTCATGCTTGCATATACTTCAATATTGTGTTCGATGTGCGTTCTTGTTTGCGCCAGCCGCGGGCCGCATTCCGCAAGCCCAGATGTTGCGCAGGTCCTCTGTTTTGGATGCCTCCCTCTAGTATTCGTAGATGTGGAATATGTGGTCGGGAAAACTGAAGCATTCAAGGTGGGAGCAACCAGCTCAATGCGCTTCTCTCTCCTTGCCGTTTTCTTCTGACCCCGCGCTCCCAGCTCCGATCTCTCTCTCTCTCTCTTTCTCTTTTTTTGTTTTCTCTCTCTCTCTCTCTGTGTCTCTCTCTCTCACTCTCTCCTGGACCATTGCTCGTCCCCATTGGCTACTCGTGCACACATCCCCTTCTCCTTCCTCCTCGCCTTCCCTTCCTTCCTCTTGGACCCTCTCTCCACATCCGTCGCTTTTGCTTTTTTTCTCCTTGTTCCTCGCTCGTCGCTGCTTTCTGTTCGCCCTTTCACCATTCATCAATTCACCAACAGAGCTTGCTGTGCCAGCTAGCAGACGTAGCGCGAAACTGCACCACGTAGCATTCAGCAGCCACAGAAAGCAGCAGCACGCAGCAATAAGCAAGCATCGACAACGGCAACACCCAGGAACAACAAGCAGCAGCATGCTGCAGGCAGCAGAAGTGTCCCGGGGGACTCAGCAAACCTGATGGGTTATCAGCAGCACCCTGCGGCTGCATGTAGCACATGGAGCAGCCTCAAGCATGGACGACGGCACGCAACAGCGGAAGCAAACAACAGCACGCAGCAGCAGGGACGCAACACCACTCTGCAGCGACCAACAGCAGCACGCAATTGTGCCAGGCCGCATGGAGCAGCAGCACGGGACGGCAACCAACAGGTGAGCAAGGGCAAACTGTAGAGTCAGCAGGCGGCGGGCAGCGGCAGCGAACGGACAGGCAAGCGAACAGGCAATCCTCACATACATCGGGCGAGCCGGCCCGTGCAGGCAAGCCGGTGGACGCCAGGCCGGTGTGGACAAGCAGGCAAGGGATCCCCCCTTTGGCATTCGGTCAGGCCCGTGTGCGCGGCAGTCCCAGACCCCCGACGTCATGATTTTTTCATGACGCGACCCCCAGAGGTCTGGACCTATTCGCCGGGACCGGTTTTTCATCCTGAGTCGTTTTTTGACGGTCTTGAGGGCCGGTAAGGGCTTCCAGGGGAGGAAAACATGGAAAAACCTTCCGTCGTGATTTTTTCATGACTCGAGGGGGTCTGGGGTCCACGGGTCAGCCGCAGTCACTTACAATGCTGGGATCAGCGCGTGCGGGAACTGCAAGCAGTGGCAGTGGGCTCTGGCGCTGCTGAGCGGCCTTCGGGAGGCGAAGCAGGAGCCCAGCGTCGTCTTATACGCCACACGGCCCCCCGCCCCGGGTCGTGCGAGACCTGTCTCTGCGGCCGCGGTGGGCCTGGGCCTGCCGCGCGGCGCCCGCGGGCTTTTCTGGTCGGCCGAGTGATCCTGCAGCAGGCGCGACGCATCTCGTGCAGTCCTCGCGCCGCCAGGAGGAGTACTGAATACAGTCGAGTTTGATGAGTAGGTCTACCCTGCCAAGTCATGCGTGCCCTCGTGTCTTGTGCTTCGCAGCCCGTGCCCTCTACACTCTTCTGGCAGTGCGGCCCTCGGCAGGGTCTTGTGTCCTCTCGCGTGTCCTCTCCAGTCAAGCTCGACTGTAAGGAACGACTGAGCTTTTATTGCCACGGAGAGCCTCGGCCGCGATCGGACTGCCCGACCCAGGCCTGAGGCTCGGTACGAAAACCAGAGCCCCTCCCGAGCACAGCCGGGTCCTTCTTTCAGGGTCTCGGCTGTAGCCCAGCGCGCATTTGCATCGCCCCAACTTGGCCCCCACAGTCGCCCCAAGATGCATCGAGCTAGTACCAGACACAGCTTCGGAAAGGAAAAAAACAGAAAGCCAATAATCATTTCAATTTTCGGATGTTTCTGGCACGTCGCATCGCTTGGCTCCCAACGGCCTCGAGACGAGACCCAGATGCCTCCAAGAGAGCTCCATAGGCCACACTGGCTCCCCAGGAGGCCCAACATAATCCCAATATAGCCCAAGGTGGCCTTGGCTGGCCTTCCAAGATTGCCCCCAGACGTCTCGAAGACGGCCCAAGACTGCCACAAGCTATTCCCATGAATCCCCACGGACGGCCGACAGACTGTCAAAACGGCCCCACTGCTCTCAAGGGCCCGACCTGCAAGAGGCCCGACATGGGGCATGACAGCCCCCTGACGACGCCACAAGACGGTACAGGGTGCCCGAAGCGGTCGGCGACATGTCCGGATGCACCCCCCAGCAGTAGCAACAGAGCTAACAGTAGCAGCCAGGTACAGCCAGAAAACAGCCACCATCAATATGCAATCGGCGGGTAGCGGCAAACAGAATGAGCAATCGGCAGTATGAGCGAACATGGATAGCATCCAGCAGCACTAACAGCACGCAACATTAGCCAGCAGCATCACGTGTTCGAGCTTCCAGCAGTCCCACAGGCAGTCCAAGCGGCCCTGCAGCACGCCGCAGGGATCGCACGCCGCACAGATCTCAAAGGGCCCTGCGACATTCCCTCACCCAGCCAAGATCAGCCAAGCCTCAAGGGAGACTACAGTATATTCAAAATTCGTATGTTCTTCCATCATTCGTGTGACTCCGACGTTGTGCAACTTGGGGTTTTTCTGGCCGTGCCGTCGTCGGTCCACTGTCGGCCGAAGGGACTAAGTGGTCGGGCGGCCGCACCGTCGTCAGAATTCCCAGCCCTTCCTGTTCGCTGGACCCTCCCGTCGTCGGAATTTCTGGCCCGTCGAAAACCGTCGAATGCGCACTACAAGCATGTGCGACAACGTACAGGGGCAAGTTTTTGGGGCATGGGCTGGGTTGCGGAACTCGCGGGGGGTGTCACCACGTTGCTGGTCGAAGTCGTGGTCGCATTTTTAACCCTCCTCTTACAAAGGGTTTCTTGGGTATTTCCGTCAGTGTTGTCCCCCCTTTTTTTCGCGCGTGCTCGTCGTCGGCTTTGTCAGCGTATCATTTGAGTATTAATGATTATCCCGTGATGTTCTCCCTACGCATACGCACTTGTGTCAGCTACACCGCTGGGATCATCGCGTGCGATAAGGGAGAGCAGTGGCAGATGGCTGTGGCGCTGCTGAGCCAAATGTGGGAGGTGACAGTGACGCCTAACGCCGTCAGCTACTCTGGTGGGATGAACGCGTGCGAGACTGCCGGGCAGTGGCAGCGGGTGCTGGACATGCTCAGTGAGATGCGGGAAGTGGCGGTGCAGCCAGACAAAGGAAACTCCCAGACTGCGGTCGTTTGTTCCATGAGAGCGGCGGGTATCACATGCTAGGTGGGTACTTTTTCGTGAGATACAGGTCAGCAGTGGCAGCGAATTCTCGCGTTTCCCTCCAAGATTCGGGATATGTCATTGGAGCTGCTGAGCGAATTGGGGGAAGTGGCAGTGACGCCTAACGCCTTCAGCTACGCCTGGCAGCGGCAGCGGGTGCCAGATATGCTCACTGAGATGCGGGAAGCGGCGATGGTGCCAGACAGACTAATCAGTGAGACGGCGGCCGTCTATTCCATGAGAATGGTGGGTATCACACGCTAGGTAGGGACAACTTCGTGAGAAGATGGCTGGGCAGTGGCAGCGGGCGCTGCTTATGCCCGGAGTGACGGCGATCGATTGTTTGCTGAGCAGAGGCGGTTTGACATGCTGGGTAGGGTTAAGCGCGTGCGAGACAGGCCAGCCGCAGCAGCGAACTCTCTCGCCTCCCTCAAAAAATAGTCTGGGGACGATTTTCGTTTTTTTGATTTTGTTTGGTTATGTGTTTGCCTATTCCTAATTTCTCGTCCAAAATCCGCCTGTAGGTGGACATGCCCGACCAAAAGCTAGAAAGCAGAACAGACACGCGCGGGGCAATGCTGGTACGGGCGCGTGCCAAACAGGGCGAGCAGTTTCAGCTGGCGCTCGCCCGGTTTAGCGAGATGCCACAGCGTGTACACGTTTATCTTGTATCATCTACGATTTATGGATGTGGCGGTCGTTGGATGGCAGTTGGACTGTCGGGAGGCATGTTCTGATCGCTCACACTGCACATTGGTCGCGAGGCGGACAGCATAATACCGAAATGCTGGCCAGGCACGCTAGTCCGGTTGATCCCTCCCCGTTCATTTCTCATCATTGTCCCCCATTTGCCTCCAACGCCCCCGCCTTCTTCCGTCCTTCTCCCACCCGCGCTGACCCTTGCCCCTGATTTGTGCCACGATCGGAAATATGTGTTTGTATGTTTGCATCGTGCACGCACGCGCACACATACAAACCACGTGTGTGTTCGCTCGGAAGTGGGCCGCTTTATGCATCCCTGCTCGCAAACCACGACGCCGTGATTTCTTCGCAGTGTGGATCCCAGAAAGGTTTTGACCTCCTCGGGGGAGCCGTCCTTGCACCCCAGCCGGGGACCCTGTTTTTCACTTCTGGCCAAGGAGGGTCAAACCAGTATTGGATCTAAACGTTGTTTTGCTGGATTTCGGGTCTTGTGTTGCGTTTCGTCCTGACGGAGGGGCCCAGGCGACCAGGCAGAGCAGATCGAGAAACACATCGGAGAACGAAACGAACACCACCGTTTAGGTCCAGCCTTGCGAGGTGGAGGGAGCTGGAGGAGGAGGAGGAGGAGGGAGGAGGAGGAGGAGGAGGAGGAGAGGAGGAGGAGGAGGAGGAGGAGGGAGGAGGAGGAGGAGGAGGAGGAGGAGGAGGATGAGGAGGAGGAGGAGGAGGGACGCCGCGGGCAGGTCCGTGCGTGCCGCCCGGGATACCCCTCGGCGGCGAGAGCCGAACCTGACCCTCTGCTGCTCCTCCTCCTTCTGCTGCCTCCTCTTCCTCCTCCTCCTCCTCACTCCTCCTCCTCCTCCTCCTCCTCCTCCTCCTCCTCCTCCTCCTCCTCCTCCTCCTCCTCCTCCTCCTCCTCCTCCTCACTCCTCCTCACTCCTCCTCACTCCTCCTCCTCCTCCTCCTCCTCCTCCTCCTCCTCCTCCTCCTCCTCCTCCTCCTCCTCCTCCTCCTCCTCCTCCCCCTCCCCTCTTCTACGACCACGGCCGGCGGGGCGGAGGACGGGGGAGGGCAGGGCGCTGACTCCGAACCTTGCCCCCGCTTTCCGGTCGATTCCATCGACTCGATGGTTGGTGCGGGGTGGGGTTCGGGCATCCCGGACTGGTTGGCCAGACACTGTCGCGGTGCGTTCCTAGGATGAGGCAACACGTGGCCTAAGGTTGCCCACGTCCCAAGGGCCCAGCTTCAAAGCCATATGTCGTGGTTTATGATTTCGCGCTCTCCCAGCCGCCGTGGTGTTTCGGATGTCCGCCCCCCCAGTTTACATCGGTCAATGCATGCTGCATGTCGTAACAAGTGGAAGGGGAGTTCACTCCTCGCGGCTACTGTGAAACGGTGAATCGGTGCACCAGAACGAACGGCCTTCAAGCTCGGCCTCTGGATCACGGGGAAAACATTAAGCAATGGTGTTCGGGCAAACCGCCACTTGGTCCAAGAAGTGCGCCGCGGGCGCTCGCGCGCGCCCCGACAGGCACCAGCGCTTGCGCGCACCGAGCCGAGAGAGATGCGGAGCGCGGGCGCGCCAGGGCACAGCGTACGGAGCCGTGCGAGGGCGACCCGTGCGCGTTGCTGGCTGTGCCACACGGGCTGCGTTGATGGTGCGGTTCGGTGCGCCGCAGGCCGAGTGCCGGAGGCTCCCAGCAGCGCACCGCGGAGCGTCGTGCGCTGCGGAGCTCGGCGCGGGGCGCTCCGCGCGTGCCCGGATGGGGGGGACAGATGACGGGTCGGGGCGCGCAGAGGTGGGCTCTGCACACGGCAGCTCCCCGCAGCTCGGTCCCGGCAGCCCCCCCTGGAGGCCCGGCCCAGGGTGTGTGGCGTGTGGCGTTTCGCGTGGTACCCGGGCGCGCGGTGCATGGCGTGTGGGCGGTGGTTCTGGAGGCGAGGCTCGCGTTTCAGCAGGGGGAGGCCTCTGGCGCTCGTTGAGTGAGGCCGACGGCCTGAGCGAGAACTTCTTGGACGGGAGCTGCAGGGTGGGATCATATCACTTGCTGGCGTCGCATGTTGCTTTAGGTGGATTAAGGGTTGTCATTTCTGCGGCCGACGGTCGCATGTCATTCGCATCTAGTACAAGGCGGAGCACAGGGGAAGGATGAGAAGGATGGGGGAGAGACGGACGACGGCAAGGAAGGCAAGGGGGGGGCACTGGAGGAAGCAGAATGGAGGCACAGGAAGACTTGGCATGGACTGACGTGAGACAGGGGCCATCGCCCTAACAACCACGCGGGGGGATGACATGGGCCTCCGCCCCGCATTCGCATCTGACATGCCATAAAGATGCGAGCGAAGGCGAGGCCCCTGGAACGCCAGGTCGGGAGAGGGGGGGGGGCACGGCGGGCTGGACCAAGAGGATGAGGACCCCAGCGCCGAGGACAAGGCATGGGGGTTACAGAGGAGAGAGGGATGATACAAGTCAGCTGTTTCCTCATCCTCCCACCTTCCTCCTGATCCTCGCCATTCTCCTCATCTGCAACCTCCGTCTCATCGTGATTCTCGTCTTCATCATCGATGTACGTCCGCTCGCCCGTTCGTGATCCCGACGGTGGCCGAAACAGTGACGGCGATGATGAAGCTACTGATGTTTGTTGTGGTCATAGTGGCATGACTGGCCGTGACGACGACGGTCCTGTTTTATTGTGCTGGCCTCCGGCCAGTGCCGCCGACCCGGGGCGCTCCGGATAATGATGATGATGATGATGATGATGATGATGATGATGATGATGCTGATGATGTTGTTGTTGATGCTGATGTTGATGAGGATGATAATGTTGATGATGATGATTGTGATGAAAATTTTGGTGATGATGATGATGATCATGATGATGATGATGATGCTGATGATGATGATATGCTGGTGATGATGCTGCTGCTGATGATGCTGCTGCTGCTGCTGATGATGATGGTGATGATGATGATGACGATGATGATGATGATGATGATGATGAGGATGATGATGATGCTGCTGCTGCTGATGATGATGATGATGATGATGCTGATGCTGATGATGATGCTGATGATGATGATGATGATGATGATGATGATGATGATGATGATGATGATGATGATGATGATGATGATGTTTATCATGGTAATGGCCATGGGGCCATTTGGGGCGTCTTGGACCGATCGTTCGGTGATTTGGGGCTTTCTCGGGCCGTCTTGAAGACCTCTTGGGGCCCTGTTGGCCCGTCTTGGGCCTCTTTTGGGCTCGGACAAAATCATGCGGGAAAATTCTGGGTGCCCCAGAAGGCGCCCTGGGAGCCCCAAGAGATTTGAAAGCTTGGGGTCCAGGCCCATGGAGAACCCTCAGGCTTGAGGACTGAGGTTCAGGGGGTTGAGCAAGGAACCTGGGGAAGCCTCTTGGGGGTCGTTTTGGGGCCTCTTGGGGCCTCTTTCGGGCCTCTTGGGGGCTTCTTGGGGGGCATGTGGGCCCCCCTGCCCCCGAGCACGAAATGCATTGGGAATTGCGCCCCCCCCCCGCTTCCAGAGCCTCCTGCGGGCTTCTTGGGGGCCTGTGTGCTCCCCAGCCCCGGAGCGCTAAATGCGTCGGGAATGGCGTACCCACCTCCCCCGAACAAAGCGAAGCTTGAATGAGCTCAAGTCCACGCTCTCAGAACTCACACGCCAGGTTAGTGGCATGACTGGCCGGGACGACGACGGTCTTGTTTTATGAATGAATGATGGCGGTGGCATGCCCCGACAGCAGTTGCGATGGCGACCATGGCGGCAGACTACGGCCGAGTGCGATGAGGCTAGAGGCCCGCTCGAGATTGCAGTATCCCGCCGCTCGCCGCAGAAGCACTTCCTTCGGGCTCGCCACTCCGAGCGCCCAAGCCTCCGACGAGCTCGCCGAAGACTGAGGGCCATGCCGTGCATTGCGCGGCACGTGCCGAGGCATGTGATATGCTGTGCACGGGATGCGCTCCAGGTGCGCGCCTGAGTACTGCCGTGGCACGCGCCGTGTTATGCGCGACATCTTGCGCACGCTCTGAGACCCCCAGGCCCCCTCAGATGCTATGTAAGCGCGTCAGAGACTCCAACCGATCCTTGTACATTGCACTGCTTATGGTGCGAGTGCCGTGCCCACCGCCTCGTCCGGGGCCTCCAGGGAGAGTCAGCCGCGGGCGTGCGTGCCAGGGCAGCGTTCTAGGACACCCAGGTGAAGGGAGGAAATGAGCTGGAGGGAGGATGAGCCGGATGACGCAAGGGGGCAAGGGGACGGACAGGAGAAAGATGGAGGAAAAGGTGTATAAGGCCAGCGGGATCGGCAAGGTGAGGACGAACTCGATCGACGCGTTGGCAACGTGAGTCGACGCACCAGAAACTTGAGAATGCCTGGCACCGTGGAGCATCAATCGAATGATGAGTTCACACTGCCCGTCTGGCTCGTTTCGGATCTGCCTAGCAGCCGCGGCCTCGATCAGTTTCCACACCCACGCAGCAACGCCGTAGAAGCGCCGAGTGCCGTCGTCGAACATCTTCCCTGCTGCCACACGCCTGTACTGCGCCGACCATGCGCCTCCAGCTTCGCCGAAAACGAAAGAGGGCATGGGGTTGCCCTCCTGGGGGGCAGCCGTCTGCGAAGGGCAGGGGCTGGCGGAGGCGCCGCTGGCACGCCGACGTGCTCGACGCCGTCGTCGCCGCAGACCTCGCCATCCATTCCTTTCCCGTCGTTCCAGGAACGACCGAACAGCACGGGACAGGTGTGAAACTGGTTGCGAAACATGGTGGGCCTGTTTTCCACCGCCACCACCATCAGTAGGAGGGAGAAGGGGTCCGTCTCCTCCCCTGCGTCCTCCTCCTCCTCATCCTCAACCTCCTTCCCCCCCAACTTATGGTGGTGGTGGAGGAAAACGGGCACATCAAACCAAGCTTAACCAAAGATGTGGCCACGGAGGTTGTCTCGCCATCATGTGTGGTGCCGCGCGTCGGGCCGCCGAACACTGGCCCGAGAGGCTCCTCGCCCGTGCGCTGCTCTGGAGGCCAAGACCAGAACCGTGCAAGCTCACGCAGATGTTGTGTGCGCGGCACTGCCCACCGGTCGTTGACAGTAGGTATTTTCGGATTCCCAGCCTCCGATCTCCTTCAAGCGCCTTCCTACTTCAACGCTCGAGTGGCTTCAGCTTTTCCGCCCTCCTGAGGGGGCGGGCGGACACCCCGTCTTTTTGTCAACGCCTTCTTTCTTCATGCTTCTACCTACTTTTTCCGACCGAGGTTTACTTGCGCTTATCTGGCACATGCTTTGTTATTGCGCGTGTGTGCGTGTGTGCTGTGCGTTATGTGGCCGATGTCAGAACAATATTGCTCTCAAGTGACTGTCGCGGGCCCCGACGATTAGCACCGAAGATACTGGCATGATCCTATCCACCGTGCACGGTGCATGCCTTCCCGCATGTCCATGTAAGACATCCGAGCCGGGCGGCACGGACTCACTCAGGCAAGGCAGTTCGACCAACCCCGTGGCCGAACATGTATGATTTATTGTGGTACAGTACTCGGTGTACACCAAGTATCGACCCGTGAAATGCGATCACCCACAATACGTCTTACGCAAAACATGTGCCCTAATGCAACGTTCAAACAGGCGGGTGCGCTCAGCTTCCAACCTGAACCTCACTATCCTTGCAGCTTGAGGCATTAGCCTTCCTTTTTAAGGTAGGAGGGCCCTTATGACTTGACGAATACTACCCTGCGGGGGGATACCACCTTAACCGCGGGAGCGAGTCCAGGCTCACCTAATCATCTCAGCCGAGCTCGCCTTCGCCGCCTCTCCGCTTCGGCTGCAGGCCCACCACGCTCGCTCCGCCTCTGCCCCCCGCCAAGGCACTGCCGCGTCCGGTCCACCGCGGCCACGATGCTCTGGGCAGCGCTCGAGCGCAACACCAACCTGCGGGTGTTAAACATGGCGCTCTCCTCGCATGCCGCTTCTTCCTGAGGCCTTCCAGGTGGTGTCCGAGCAGACGGGGTCGGAGGGTCGCTCCCGATCGCCGCCGCATCGGCGATGTGGCTCGATGTGGAGCCCGATTTTATCCACGCCGACGTCGACGATGCGTCGCCGATGCATCGCCGATGCATCGCCGATGCCTTAGCGATGCGGCGCGATCCCCCGACGCCATCTACTCGGGCACCAGTTGGGAGGCCTCTATTCATCCTGCTGTCCTTGGTCAGCGCTGGCCACCTCTCGGGGCGGATCTGGGGATGGGGGCACGAGGACTGCTGAGCGCAGCCAGTCTTGGCGCCGCCGCCGCGCAGCTTTGTCGATTCGTGGCCACCCCCGGTGCCGGGAGGCGCCAGAGAAACCCGCAGCACGCGGGTGACTCGCTGACCCCCTCGCCTGGCCGCCCACCTTCTCGTCCGCCCAAGGCCCTCCCAGACGGTGGAAGAGGAGGCCGGCCGCATTTGGGCCTCCCCCGACCCCCCGGACCTGCGCACGGAAGCAAGTACTGCGGATGCCACGCCGTCGGCGGCCGCGCAGCTCGTGATCCAGCCTGTGGACAATGTGGCAGTCTCTCTCCCCACGGGCTGCGGCCTGATCTCCCCCCGGGCTCCCCTCGTCGTGGGGAGGTGTTGGGCTGCCCCCTCCAGACGAGATTCCAAGAGCGGGTTGGTCGTGGGGGGGCCGCGGGGGGCGACTGCCTGCGCGTCGTTGGAGCGCTTGCAGGTGCGCCTCGAGAGGAGGGGGCCCCAGGCCTCCGAGGTGCGTGGCCGTGTCGCTGCGGGGCCACTGGAGCTGTGCGCCCCGTCCCCGTGGCCAGGTGTGCCGCCCGCATTTATTCCTGCTCGATTCCAATACCCGAACGTGAGCGTTTTCTTATTCGGCGTCTCGGCACTGGGCGGAAGGGGGGGGGGGGGCTCTGGCTCCGGGCCTCTGCTTACTGCGGCGGTTTGCAGCCGTGCGTCGTGTGTGGGGGAGGCTCCACCTGCTCGAATCAGGCGCCAGCAGAACGTCCAAGATCGACTCCAGGGTGGGGGGGAGGAGGGGGTGCGAGGGCCCGCGCCGATCGGCAAAACGACGGGGCGTGAAAACGACCACAGCCACTGCTTTTCTTTTGTTGCCGCCTTCCAACCCGCAGAAACAAAGCAGTGGTTGTGGTCATTTTCGTTGAGCTTATGCACCAGGGAAATGACCACAGCCACTGCTTCCTTTTCGGCCGGCTGGACGGCGGCGCAAACAAGAGGCAGTGGCTGTGGTCATTCTTCCCGCCCCGCAAAAACGGTGACTCAGAAAACGCTCACGAGGCGGCCCCCGGAGGTCGAAAGGCGGCGACGGCCCTCCGCCCCGTTTCTCTTCGGGGCGTCGGGCAGCTCCCCGCAGCTGATCGGCGGCGCGCCCGAGGGGCTGGCGCACGAGGGCCCGGGGGCCTCTCCCCAAGAGGGCGGGGGTCTTCTCGGAAGGCGGGGGGGGCTTTCTCAGTAGGGCACGGACTTAGTGGGCCCTGGAAACCCAGACCCCCGACGTCATGATTTTTTTATGACGCGACCCCCAGAGGTCCGGACCTATTCGCCGGGACCGGTTTTTCATCCTGAGTCGTTTTTTGACGGTCTTGAGGGCCGGTAAGGGCTCCCAGAGGAGGAAAACATGGAAAAACCTTCCGTCGTGATTTTTTCATGACTCGAGGGGGTCTGGGAACGACAGGGCCGTTTTTTTACCGGTTCCGTTTTGCCGTTTTTGTTGCCGGTTCCGACGCCGTTTTTAACCGGTTCCGTCGCCGTTGTTTGACCGGTTCCGGCTCCGGTTCCAATCCTGGAGCCGTTTTTTTGCCGTTTCCGGTCGCCGTTTTTTTGCCGTTTCCATTTTCAAGGGGCATTTTTTGGGAAACGGTGAAAAAACGGCCCTGCCGTTTCCGGGGCCCACAAAGGGCACGGAGGCGTCTACGGAGCCACCTTGAAAGCTGGCAGGGCTTCTGAGAAAAGCTCCCTTCTCAGAAGTTGACCCGGCTTCTTTAGAAGGCCGCCGTCGTCGCGTCATCCCTTTGTGCGCTTCGCCAAGTTGAAGGATATGTGGTCGGGGGAAGGAGAAGCGACACCACCATCACCAGGGGGGGCACCTCTAGCGATGATGTCCACGATGCATCCCCGAACTGAGGATAGAAGATGTCTCGAGCGAGAGGGGGGGGAAACATCACCAGGGGGACCCCCGTAGGAGGACCCCCCTGGCTCCTGCCGCTGGTGGTCCCATGTGGTGGTGGTGGTGTTAGTTTTCCTGGTTCCTATGTGCGTGGCGCCACGATCTTCTGCAGGGGTTGTCGGGCACCCTCGGTGTTGCCTGGAGCCGCATCTGCGAAGCTTGCTCGCGGCCGCGGAGCCCAGCGGATGGCCCCATCCGCTGTGATCCCCCGTGAGCCTTCAAGGTGCTCTCTCCTTGTGAGCCGGCTGGGGGCCGGAGGTGGTCCAGCATTGGTGCTGGCCCGCAGGAAGGGCGAGTAAGTACGGCCAGGGGCCGATTTCGGTCCCCGGGCAAAAAACAGATCCGGATCCGGATGGGGTCCAGAGACAGATTTCGAGCGGTTGGCCCCATCCCCGCTCCTGACCGATGGTGCGAGGTCCCAACCAGTTCAGCCCCCCCAGCCGGCTCCAACTCTCTCCCGTTTCTGGGCGGCACCAACGAAGGGTAGGTGCGAGGGGTGGGTGGGGCTGTAAGAAGACTCGAAGAACTAAAAACAGCATAAGCCTAAGTTCTCAGATGTCCGCGCGGATTTGTTCCATTGGCGCTGGGCCCCCCTGGCGGGGCCTCCGGCGCCGCACCTGGTTAGCTCCTTGCGCCAGAAAGGGGTCCAACGCCGATCTGAGAAATGCGAGCGGACCTCCAGGAACTTATGTTTCTGCCGACTTTGCTGTTCGAGAAAAGGCAGGGGGCTTCTTAGAAGGCAGGGGCCTTCGCAGATGAGCCTGGCGGCTTCCAACGGCGTCGAAGGCATTCCAGGAGCCAGCAGGGCTTCTAAGGAGCAGCCCCTGCCTTCTTGGAAGTCCCCCCACCCCGCCTTCTTCGAAAGCCAACCCCCCTCGCGCCACCCCCCTGTGGGCACAGCCAGCTCCCCCCCCCCTCCCTGAGGTCGGGGCGCCGCGATTTGTCCACGCGGGCTTTCTCGCACAGGCTCAGGGCCCAGGACCCAGGGCTCGGGAGAGGCCACAGGACAAGAGTGATCCGAACAAGTGCGATCAACATTCGTTTTTGTTGTATCACGCTTTTTTATCACACCTTTTTTAGCACACTTGTGTGTTTTATCACACTTGTTTTTAGCACACTTGCCAGGTCGACAACTCTCAAGCTGTAGTTTCCGTGTGCGCCATTCTTCGAGACGTCGGGTCTCAGGGCCCATCTCGAGGGACGCCGCCAGTCTCGCCCCAGCGAGAGGCACGCCTGGCCCGAGCTGCAGCTGCGACCCGGGTCTAGACCATCTGCCTTGGTCGTAGTCGCGCCAGCAGGGACATGCCTACGGCAGGTTCGCGTCGTGCCGACGCGGCGGCGACCCCGCCGCGGACGTTCGAGGCTGAGTGCTGAACGATCCGCGCGGCGTCAGAAGCCAACGTCGAAGTCGTCAGGACGCGAACCTGCCGCAAGCGGTTTGGAACGTGATGATTTGGGAGGGTGCGCGGGTGGACGGGTGGACACGATGGCCGGACCATGTTGCCGTTTTTGCGTGACGAGCAGGGCCGCAAGAGTTCGAAGGGAATTTGCGGCATCGCTGGGAGAATCACGGCTGCAAGTGATGTTCATGGTGATCGGTGGCATTGCCGAGGAGGTTACATGTGTCGTGTTTTGGTGTGCCATTGTCTTCGGCCTGCATTGTTTGTCATCGTTTGGTTTGTTCGCTGTGTTGATTTGCCATGTTTTACTTGCTACCTCTCTTCCTTCCCCCTTCACATCGGCATGGAATGGCATCGGCGCCGCTTCCGCTGTGGAATTAGCACACTACCTTGCCACACATACGAAGCTGGAGGACTTCCGGGTGGGGTTGATTGACATATTTAAGATAAGCAGCGTTGTGATGTATCAGTATTCAGAATCTGCAGGTGAGTTGTGCGGTTTTACGTGTGTCACCGCTCACGCACATTGCTCCAGGGGCTTTGCATATCGTATCTCGTTTGGTGGGAGGTCTCCAGGGAAGGCTGGGGGTGGAACAGGAGATTGATTTGCGGGACAACAACCTCGGGCTGCAGGACACACTGGCGATATCACTTCAAGGCGCGTTCGGAATGACCAGGTCTCACACCAAATTCTCCAGGGTTGTGAAGAACTTGATGGGGCAAGACCGGAGGCGCATCTGCATTGCTTTTTTTCTTCCGCAGGGAAAGCCGTGAGAACGAAGTAAATGTTCCACAGGGGCAGATAGTCTAGAGTGCACCAAAGAAGGATTTGTCAGAGTTGGTGCATTCGCACCGCTTGATGCTAGATTGCAGTGCCCCAGCCGGCGCTGTCGGTCAAGTGGTTCGCTCTGCTTTTGCATCAGTGCCCATGCTTCCTGCGAGGTCCCCGCCCACCCCTATCTGCCAGGTCGGTCTGCCTCTCCTCACCAACTCCGCTCCCGCGCTGCCCCTTTTTACCTCCACGCACGCACGCACACTTGCTCTGGCGAGAGCGCGCGCATGACCTCGCATGCTGCGGACGGTCCGAAGCAGTCGGCGCAGCGTGCGGCAGCGGTGCCAGCGAACGACAGATACCGAGCGGAAGGCAAAAGGCAGCGGCCGTCTGAGCGAGGGGCTGCCGAGAGGCGAGGCACTAAGACAATCGAGTCAACACCTACACGCATACACGCACGAAGTGTCTTCCGTCGCGGTGGGGGTGAATCTCGAGTCAGCGACCTCCGAGATGCTGGCGTGAAGTTGCGATTACATTGAGGCCCGAAGCGCTCAAGCTCCGCCGTGATAGCTCGTGTTAGATGCCCACAGGAGCGAGCAGTGCAGGATCGCAAGATGCAGGGATGATGCCAGCGTGTGGGTGCCAAACCGTGATTCTGTGCGACCGGGGGGATGCAACATACAGCATGGTGTGCAATCGACCGTATTTCTCAATCTGCGCAAGCCGTTTGGAGTCGCTTCGCGCATGCTCAGCTTCCAACTTCCGATCACTACCCATCACATTCGGTCGACCTTTGATTATTTAATCGCTTCGCTCATTCCGCTGGCCCTGGAGCCCTCTTTAGGGCCTCTTGGGGACCTCTTGGGAGTCTCTTGGGGCTCCTTGGCGGCGTCTTGGGGGACCCCAGGGCCTCTTGGGGGGCTCTTGGGGGCCTCTTGGGGCGGGAGGGGGGGTAGTCGATTGCGGCTCCCCCCTCGGAGGCCACGATCCTCGTGAGGGGTGTCGAAAAATTGCCCGGTCCGGCATCTCTGACCCGAGTCTGCCGGGACCCTGCCGGGGTATTTTTCGCCCGGAGACCCCCAGGGGCGGCCCCGCGCGCGCGATTGAGAAAATATTGTTAACCAGTTACCGGAGATCTTAGCACGCCTCTGGCCCGTTGGGCCGGCGAATTTGACTGGGCTTTAACCGTGCCCAGAAACGGCCATGGAGACGGCAACATGCAAACACAAGTTGGCAGAACGCGGGAAGAAAGAGCAACAAGCAAGGGGGGCGGATGTTGAAAGAAACGAGGACAGGCGGGCATGAGCACAGAACAGTCTGGCCCATTTTAGAGAGAGAGGCTGGAGAAGCAGGATGAGGAGGAGGGACAGAAACGGGTGCAAGAGTACCAGCATGACCACGTTGGGCTTGAGTTCATAGGATCGGCGGCGAGTAGTGCGGGGGGAAGTGAGAAGGGGCGGGCCTTATCAGAAGGCTTGGGAGTCCCCAGGCCTTCTGAGAAGTATCCCCATCCTTCCCCGAAGACAGGAACAGAAACACCTCGGAGGGCGCGATGGCTTCCGAGGAGGCCCGCCGCCGTCTGAGAAGGCCTTCTGGTCCTCACCTCCCCCCCTCGCTCGCCGCCGAGAGACTCTCGAGGCCGCGCTTCGGCCATATCAGACCCCCTGGATTACACCTCCCCCAGCGGCGCGGCGCGGCAGCCAGCCTGCCAGGTCAGGCTTAGCATGGATGGGAACCCGATCGGTGACAGATCTAGGATCCCTGGGAACCCTGCGGGTGAAGATGGAAGCCTCGTCGAGGGCCAGGGGGCCCACGTACTGGCTGCTTCAAGCCCTCCTCCCCAGGTTTAGGAGGGCCGCGACGCCACACCCTTCTCGTGGGCGCGGCAGCCGCACCGCGTGCGCTGCGGCTCCTCGCCCTTCCTCTCGACGCTGCCACGGGGCCAGGCCGCCCCACGCCGCCCAGCTGCCTTCGAGACGAACGCAGACCGTCGCGCGTCGTCGTCGTCGTCGGCGGCGTCGTCGGCGTCGTCGGCGTCGGCGGCGTCGTCGGCGGCGTCCTCGGCGTCGGCGTCGGCGTCGGCGTCCGTCATTCGAGGCGAGCGCGGACAGTCACATCGCCTGCACCGATGACGCTGCCAGCGCGCCGGGCCTTCTGGCCCGTCGCGATTCGCTCGCGGTCGCCCGCCTTGAGTCCACCTGTCGCTGGCTTTACCCCCTACCCCCCACGATTTCTGAGGGGGAGGGTGGGGTTCACTTCGCTCGCGTGGGGGTGGGTACGGGGGCAGGGTTCGCAGGTGTCCCCCGCACCTGGCCCAGGGCGGGCGCCCTGCGCTTCGGGCCATCGGGCCCAGGAGCCGCCGAACGTGTCGGGGGCGCGCTGCTCGGCGGCAGCCGCGCCAGCGCCGGCAGCCGCCGCCTCGGCAGGCCTGGCGCTCGGTGCATCGGCAGCCGCCTCGCCGTCCCCCGTCACCACCTCTACACGCCGGTCGTCGAGAGCAGGTGTTTTCGGATGCCCAGATCCCAATCTGCTTCAAGCGCCTTCCCACTTCAAAAATCGACGCGCTTTTGCTGTGTTTTGCTATTGCAGAGGCCTCCTGCCAGTGCCGCCGATCCGGGACGCTCCGGATGATGACGATGATGATGATGATGATGATGATGATGATGATGATGATGATGATGATGAGGATGAGGATGATGATGATGGTGATGATGGTGATGGTGATGATGGTGATGGTGATGGTGATGGTGATGATGATGATGATGATGAGGAGGAGGAGGAGGATGATGAGGGCGATGAGGATGATGAGGATGGTGATGTGACGATGGTGGTGGTGATGATGATGATGATGATGGTGATGTGACGATGGTGATGGTGATGGTGATGGAGATGGTGATGATCCTGGCCCCCCCTCCCCACCTCCCCTCCTCTCTCCTGTCCCCCTCCCCCTCTCTCCTGCTGTCCCCCCCCCTGTCCTTTCCCCCTCCCCCCCTCTCTCTCCTGTCTCCCTTCCCCCCCTCTCTCCTGTCCCCCCCTCCCCCCTCCCCCCCCCCTCTCTTCTGTCCCTCCCCTCCCCCCCTCTCTCCCTGTCCCCCTCCCCCCCTCTCTCCTGTCCCCCCTCCCCCCCTCTCCTTTCCCCTTCCACAATTACTCAATATGAATACTACTCTCCCTCCGTATCCATTTTGGCTCAAGCTTTTCAGCTAGCCAAAACATAAGCCTACGCTTTCCTTTGTCGTACCTCCTCAGGTCTCACGACAGGCGCAGCAATATCATCTTGTCTCACTCTCGTGCGTCGTGGGTGGACGATGGCATGCCCAGCGCAAAGCGATGGTTGGGCTCAACAGCAGTGCGAGGCGCATTGGTGGAATGGAGAACAATGGTGGCTGTGCTCTGCTTGCTCCAACTACAACAAGTACAAAGCAAAGCAGTGCAACCGGTGTGGCATCCGCAAGACATACGCGATGATCACGCGTATTGCAGCCCCCCCTGCACCGCCTACCCCGGGGAACGGTCAGAATACAACGGGTGCATCGTCCGAGCCGACGTCCGAGCCCGACGATCCCAAGGCGGAGATCAAGCACGTGGAGGCTGCTCTGGCAGCGCTTCCAGACTTACCCTATTTGGCGAAGGCCCGCCAGGAGCTTTCCGAGAAGAAAGAGATGCTCAAGAAGCGTATCATTCAATCCCGCCCGTTGGGGTCCCAGATCGACTCCTGCAGGGCGGCCATCGATCGGGCGACCAAGAGGCAGGCCCTGTGTGCCAGCCAGGTGGCGGCTGCCCAACAGGCCTTGGCTCAGGCCGATGCCGATCTTGCCACGAAGCGCAAGGAGCTGGCCGAACTCGAGGCCGAGGTGGCCGCCAAGAAGGGCGGAGGCGAAGACTGCCTGACGAACCTCACGGGCGCGCTGTCGCGCGTCATGGCCGACCTCAAGAGCTCCCCGACCGTGCCGCAGGATATCGTCTCGCGCGCAGCGGCGCAGATGCACACTCTAATGCAAGACCTACTTGCAGTATCTGCGGCGGCCAACGGCGGGGTCTCTCCCGCTGCAGTTGCAGTGCAGGCAGCTGCTGCACATGCCGCGCCTGCGAACTTACCTGCTGGTGCGGACAACGACGCCGAGCTGGAGGAGGTCGCTGTGCCGGCAGGTTTTCACGTCACTCCAGCGGCCCCCATCGTGAGCTAGCCACCGGCGACGCGTGCATGCTCCGAGTGGTCACGGCTAACGTGGCGACGCTCCTACCGCACCAGGAGAAAACCACCTATGGGAAAATTGGTGGCGATGCCATGCTGTTGTCCAAAATTCAGCTCCCAGAGCTTCAGTTTCACATGCATTTTTTTCAGCATCCTTGGGATTCAAGAAGGACGCTCTCCCTCCTTGGGGCGTAAGGAGGGTATTCATTATATAATGCTATGTGCCGCGAGCGATCGTGGTCTATGGGGAGTTCAAATTTGGATTGCACGCGCGCTTCACCCTGACATCCGCGCGTGGGACGTGGTGAGTGCTCGCCTGATATGGGCCGCAGTGGTATTCAAAAACGGTGCTGCTGCAATCCTCGTCTCTGCACACGCGCCCACAGAGTGCAGCAGCGAGGCTCAACGCCTGACCTTTTTCGACCAGGTCAACAAGCTGCTGTCGGAATTACGTGCTAAGTTCCCGACCTTTCACACCATCGTGATGATTGATGGCAACGCCCGCATCGGGAGTGTGCCTTCAAAGTACATCGGCGGTTGCGACGCCCACAGCGAGAACGCCAACGGGTCCGAGTTGCGACACCTTTTGGACACGTTCGAGCTGTACGCAGTCAATTCGTTCTTTGATGCTGGCCGCACCTGGCGTCATGGGAACACTGGGAAGAAATACCGGATCGACTATATCCTCACTTCCGAGCAATCTTGGCGTGGTGTGTCCAGCTGTACAGTCCGAGAAGACGTTGATTTGACTTTCACAAACTGGGTTGACCATCGTGCTGTTGAGGCTACTCTGTTTTTGCTTGCCTCCTCGGGCGAAGCCAAAGAAACCATGCCGAAACGCCCTCCGAGCATTTGCAAGTGGCGCATGAACGACCCCTACCGTATTCAACACTTCCAAAATATGTTGTGGCAATTTCAAGTCCCACCTGAAGCTTCGATCTCTGACCATTGCAGTGCACTGAAGAACCATATTTTGGATTGCGCTGTAGTTGCATTCGGAACTACTCGAGACACCCCGCGCCAACCATGGATAGGTGAACAAACGTGGAGCCTGGTTCGATATATTGCACCGCTGCGACGTCAACTATCAGCGGCCGCGTGCAACAGGAATCGCTTCCTCATTGGCGTGACTTTCCAAGCATGGGCAGTCGCATCCAACGTGCCGGACGACCGCCCGACGGAGCCCGACGACAGCTTGTTTGCAGATGGAGCCCGACAGAGCCCGACGAGCCCGATGGAGCCCGACGGAGCCCGACGGCGCCCGACGGTGCCCGACGGAGCCCGACGTGCCGGACGACCGCCCGACGGAGTCCGACGGAGCCCGACGGTTCCCGACGACAGCCCAACGGCGCCTGACGAGCCCTCCGACGCCGTTACGACAATTGTACACCGACTCGACGCCGACGCCGGCGCCGTTACGACAACTTTGCCTTTACGCCATTGTGACGCCGCTGCCGACGCCGACGTCGTTACGACAGCGACGCCGACTGTACGACACTACGACAGCGACGCCGACGACGTTACGACAGCGACGCCGACGACGTTACGACAGCGACGCCGACGACGTTACGACAGCGACGCTGTTGGCGACCTCCAGCTGTTACGTGAGCAGTTCTTCCGACTTGAACGTGCTTGCTCCCTCGTCGCCAGCGCCCTTCTGCGACTGCGCGCCGTGACCAGCATCCTCATCAAGGGTGACCGGGAGGACTACATGTGACGCTTGGCCCAGCAGGCCAACAGTGCAGCTCGTTGCGGGGACGGCCGCATGACTTTTGCTGTTGTTCGCCGCTTCCAGGGAGTCAAAAAGATGGCCTCCAGCAGCGTGCGATTGAAGATCGGCGAGTTGGCTACGTCACGTCAGGAGTGCGACTTGCGCTGGCAGGAGCATTTCAAAGATGTTACTGGAGGTGCGCTCTGCGAGGACCCCTCTGCGCAACGCTGCGTGGATGTCCCGATACTCGGCTTTGCTACCACGCCGTGCTCTACGTTGGCTGCCAATCTCGCGCTCCCTTCGAACAAGGGCGTGGGATATGATGGCATCCCGGCTGAAGTACTCAAAGCTGGCGAGGGCCCTTTGGCAATCCTCCAAGATGCACTTCAGAATCGCATTGGTGAGCACGGTCAATGGCCATGGCAGTGGCAAGGTGGGCGATGCGTGCCTACTCATAAAAACAAGGGCCCTAAAGATGATTGTGACGAGTATCGTGGATTATTGTTGGCAGACCACTTGTCGAAGTCTTACGTCGGCCAGATCAAGGAGCGAGTAGATCCAGCTTGCGAGCGCGGCATTTCTCTTCATCAGTATGGCGCTGTCCCCAGGCGAGGCGCCGACGTGGCCCACCATGTGATCAGATCGCTGGTATCTAGAGCGGAGCTGCTTGGATGGTCCATCTTCATATTGTTCATTGACCTTTCCAAGGCCTTCGATAAGATATGCCGTGAACTTGTCGTTGGATGGCCAGGCAGCGTGGGCCGTGAACGAGCCGACCGCATCCAGTACTTGTTGTCCATGGGCGTGTCCGAGCACGCCGCAGACCACATGTATACCTACCTGGAAAAGCATGGCCCTATTTTACAACAGTGGGGGGTGGATGATGCGACGATTGCGATGTTAGCCAACTTGCACGATGGGTGCTGGTTCTCCGCTGGTGACCTGCAGTCGGTGGTGCAATACGGCCTTGGTGGGCGCCAGGGGTGCAAAGTTGGTGCTGCTATGTTCGATTCTGCCTACGACATTCCGCTTATGCTCGTGCGGCAGTGGATGGAAGAGACTGGTGATGCTGTGCGCTTTCATGCTTCGCCGGATGCTTTCTTTGCGGAGTCTCCGCAGCGTGGCGGTGCTGACGCACCGCGCCGCATTCGTGGCAAGCAACATCCTTCTCCAGATCCCCCCATGCAGACGTCGACTGATGCAGCCTTCATTGACGACGAATGCATGGTTACCATGGCCCGTTCACCGGCACGCTTGCGAGAAGGCATGGACACAATGGTGCGTGCCTTTGCGACGGTGTTCTCCAACTTTGGACTGCGCATCAACTGGAAGCCGGGGAAGACAGAAGGGATGGTGCGCTTTCGAGGGCGCGGTGCGCGAGATTTTCTGGCTGAGTTAACTACTGCCGACGGATGCTTTCTCCCCGTCCCAGCTGTCAACGACGCGCCTGCCCAGAAGCTTTGTCTTGTACCTCAATATAAGCATCTGGGTGGGATTATTCAGATTGATGGCGGAATCGGGGCTGACGCACACCACAAAACGAAGCAGGCCCTGAAGACCTACAGCCCGTTGGCATACCGAGTTTTTGGGAGCCCCAGCGTTTGTGATTGGCTGAAGTTGTACTTGCTACAATCCCTTATCTTAAGCCGCCTATGTAATGGTGCCTAGTGATCGCGCCCACGACCGGATACATCCGAACCTTGCAAACCATGTGCATGAGAGTTTTGCGTAAGATATTTGGCGAATGCCGGTATCAGCGGGCCCAGCACACAGACTTGGAAGTGCGACGAAACATGCAACAACCCTCCATCGACTGTCTGTTGATGAGAGCCCGCCTCAGATATGTGAGGCGTTTGATGTGCAACAGCCCGCCAGCGCTTCTCGCGAGTCTCGCCCCCAGGGTTGATGGCAAACCACTCCCTTGGGTCAAACTCATAGTGTCTGACCTGCGGTGGCTGCGTGAGAAATCTTGCGTGCCGCTCTTTTGGGCCCTCCCAGATCCGACTGCTGGGCCTGCCGCGTGGCGTGACCAGATGGCCGACCCCAAATGGGGCGAGCGCTTCTCTCGGGTGTTTTTTGTAGAGTCTGTTGCAGACCCTCCCGAAAAGTGCGGCCCTGCACCGTTGAGGCCGCATGCGTGTGATATCTGCGGTGCATCCTTCCCGACGTGCCGAGAACTCTCCTCCCATCAGACAGCGGCTCGCAAGAAGCGCAAAGCATACAGCGAGTACATAGGCGATGCAGCCACCTGCCCCGTGTGCAAACACTCGCACAGCAGCCGTCAGCACCTTTTGAAACACTTGTATCAGAAGCAATGCGGTGTTACGATCTTGAACGGGGATTACCCCAAGGCCCCTCTCCAAGAGCGCGAGCGTGCCGAGCAGAAAGATCGTGAGCTCTTGAAGCAGGCCCGCCACCAAGGCAGAACTTATCTTTTGGCCGGCGACCGGCTTCGGAGCTAAGCAGATAGTGCGCTATTTAGCGCCTTTTCTTTCCTGTCCAACTTGCGGTTTTCATTTCCTCGGGACAAAAAAATACTACTCTCCCTCTTCCCCTGATGACGTCTTGGGAACATTCGCCCCCCCCCCCCCCCCGCGTACTGTTTTTGTTCCGCACAGGTTTCCCCGGAGTTGGGTTTTCGCTTGCATTTTTGTTTCGAGATGCTGCTCTCGCTGAGGCGCCGGCCTCGTTTTCGGGCCCCGCTCGTTCCGAATCGTGCTCCCGCTGCAGCGCTGGCATCATTTCCGCCAGCGCCCGGGCTGCACGCCCGAGCCGGCGCCCGGGCCGGCGCCCGGGCCGGGTCCAGAGCTCTGGACCCGCCTGAAGGCCCTCGGCCTTACTAATTGTTAGCAGCACATGTAAGTAGGTTATAAGTAAGTTGCAACTAGGTCGCAAGTAAGTTACAACCATTAGTAATGTTACTAAGTCGGCTAACTCGGGCGGTGCATTTGGAGGTAGATAGCTTGAGTTAGCGAAGTTGCTAACTTCGCTAACTTTTACATGCTTACGTGAAAACAGAGCTGCTGCATCGGGTTTTCCTTGGATGTTGCCTCCAGAAACGCATGCATGTGTTTGGATTTTCGGGATCACGCATATCGGAAATCATGATCCAGACTTGCGTGCGAACGCATTCAGAATATTGTATCGAGCGTTACAAGAATGTTGTGCATTGCAAATGCAACATATCATTTCGAATTCGCAACCCTCTGTTGCACATGTTTTTGAATGTCACTAGAGTTTGGGCTCCAGCCGTTTGGGCGAGGATTGCTGCTGGCGCTTGTGGCGTCCTCCTGCACGCGGCGTGATGAACGCCTCCCGTGAACAGCAGATCGCGGAGGTCCGCCCCAAGATGATGGCCATCAAGGACATGTACTTGCATCCTGATGCAGCGGTGGTCTCATTACTTGAAGACGTATGCAGCATTGCAAGAGGCATAGACTGCCTGAGGGTAGAAAAAATACACTCGAAGTATATGATGGTGTGCACAGAGAATCGTTACGGAGATGGAATCATTCCGAGCGAGGTTATGGATTTGATTTCCAAGATCTTCAAAAATGGATTCAAGAACTCAGCCCTCCAGAATCCAGCTTGCATGGAACTTCCACCAGTGGGCACGCCTGAGTACAATGCAATCAAGAACTTCAATTTCAAAATAATGGAGGACTCAGCGGGCCAGCTGCCGCAGTATGATTGCGATGCAAAGTTCGCATCCTATACGTGCGGCCACACATCCATGGGTTTGCGTTGCATCAACGCAGGGGTTCCAGTACCCACGGTCATGCCAGAGCGTTTCGACAGAATCTCGCACCAAGGGAAATTGTCACTGACGAGGTTACGGGAGGTTCAACCAGACTACGCTAAGGCGTGTGACGAAGGAATTGAGTGGAAGGTCTTTCGGTACGAGTTCGTGAAGGAGTTCCCGTGGATTAGTAATCTTGCTCAGGAGGCTGGCAATGCAGGCCAACAAATTGCCAGATGCGAATCTCGCATGAGTCTCATGTACAAGATCGCAGCAATTGCCAACCGACACCACACGGGTGGCACCATGATCGATTGGGATAGTGTGATCCGCGAGGCGACTCGCGCAGGCTCTCTCTTTCCTGGGGAGATCGATGGCTTAGTAAAAGATGTGAAGGAGTTGTCTGGCGGCCTCGGCAACCCGATCTTTCTGAACGAGCTTCGCGACTTCTCGCGGCAGCTGACCTCCCAGTGCGTGGCCACGGGTTCAATGGCGAAGTCTCTCGCCGAGGTGCAGATCAAGCATGAGGGGGCCGCTGCGACATTCAAGCTCGCATGCATGAAGGCGATGACATGTGCGACGGGTAAGTTCGCGAGGGATGGCCATCAGATGCTTTTGAAGCCAGGCGACGTGACCGCCTTGTCGAGCGATAAGAAGTCTACGATTGTAATGGTGGCCGATGAATTTCTTCAGAAAGTGCGACAGATCGCATGCGGTGAGGGCATCACGGCAGACACGGTCGCCTACGGCACCATCGTGGGATTGACTGACGTTCGCGTAGTTCATTTCGTGTTCAACAAGCCCGATGAGCGCTTAGGCACTTGCAAGACGCTGAATGACATCGGGGTCAGCTTCACCACTGCGTTGGCAACGCACGTTGGCAAAGCAGTTGCTAGCCCATGGAAGCAGATCGGTCGCGAGGGCGCATCCAAAGCCGTGACAGGGCAGGCGCGTAGCTCAGATGTGAAAGAGTACACCGCTTCGGGCAAGTGGTCGAACCAAGTGGACAAGCTCAGTGACAAGGGGTTTGAGGTTGGCGCCAAAGTCGCCTTGGCGAGCGACACCTTGGGTGAGAACATTTACGAGCTGATCTCCATCGACGCTGCGACTGGCGTGAAGTTGAAGCTTCAGGCCACGGGCAGTGCGACATGCCACCCCATCGACGACTTCTTACGTGGCAAGTTCGTCGTGTCCACGATTATGAAGGACAGTCTTGCGACCTCGTCGCAATGCATGTGGAATGCATATACACCCCCACACCTTTGAATTCTCGTTCGTCGTTCCCTCATCTCATTTGGCTCTGCGTCGTCATGTCTCATCTTTTTTTCCCGCTGCTCCCCCATAGAGGAAACGATCGACAAGTTCGCTGATCATGGCCCCCTCAAGTCTGTCGATTACCAGTGGGGTATCGAGGAGGCCAAAATCAGGCTGGCCTTGGATGATGTATACAGCCAGAACGGCAACTGTCTCAAGTACTTGAGTGGCGTGATTACGCCTGTTAAGCTTCGTGCTCTCACCGTAACGCGTTCGTTTGAGGCTGAAGAGCTGGTGCTTGTCCCACTCTCTTCGGCAATCTACTTGAAGAAGCAGACTGATATAGTTCAGTGTGGGCATGTGTTCATGAAGACATACAAGGACCCCAAGGGATTGACGTTCAATATCGTGTTGGCCCCCAGTGGCGGCATCAAGATGCCTAAGGCTGAGACGAACACTGGCGTTGGAGGGCTGAAGCAGGCACCGTCTTCGCTCGTCATCCCCTTCTGGCTCGTACAGGATTCAGGTGGGCACGGCACCCCCAACATGAAGCTCAAGACCGTCAAGTCTACAGCTGTCCCATCAGTGTATGTACCAAGTTTGACAAACAAGTGCGCCATCAACAAGGGCGATGTCCTTAGCGCCCAGCTGGCATCGCTCATGCCCAAGCGCAAGGTAGACGATGTGCCTGCTGCGCCCGCGGCTAAGAAGGCCAGGAAGCGATGAGGCTCGCGTGTTGGCAGCATCGGTTACACATACCATGTGTCGTGGGGGGTGTTTATGAAATGTATGAAAGCATCGTCGGTATCGTTCCTCTGCAATCGTTGCATCATTGCGTCAACACGCATCGGACTCGTCTGCAATTGTCCATTGCATCGGCCCGCAGGCGTTTGGCTGTGTCCAAGCGAGTGCACGCTGCATCTGCGCACGCACTGCAGCTGCAGATGGCAGTGAGCGTGCAGCTCCGCACGGTCATCGAGGGGGGCGGCCTTAAGGATCGCGAGCCATGGGTCCCGAGGGCGGTGATGCATACGGCAGGGGGGCTCTTCGTGGAGCTGTCGAGAGCGGATAGGCAGCTGCAAAAATTTATATCTGTGCCCAACCCCACCAAGAGCCAATCGCCTCTGGCGACAAATTCGTTTTTCGATCAGATCTTGAAGATGCGCAACGCCGCTTGCACCGAGGCCATTTGGGACCACTTGAAGCAGGCCGACCCATTGCTTCAGCAAGATTGCGACAGGGCCAGCGCCATTAAGAACAATAGGAGTTCTCTGGATATGTCGCAATCGTGGACGCTTCGCGCATTCCCACCAGGGGAGGAGGAAGGAGAGGAGGAGGATGATACATTGGATGATGAGGTGGAGTGGCGGGGGAGGGGGACGAGGAGGAGGGGCTGAAACAGAGGGGGATGGTGGAGGAGAAATGGGAGGAGGGAAAGGGGGAGGAGGACGGAGCATAAGGATGACAAAAAATGATGAGGAGGAGGAATAGGAGATGCCTTAATTCGCTTGCGTGAATAGGCCGCTCTTGGACCACTCTTGGACGATCTCTTGACCTTGAGACTTCTTGGGCAATCTTGGATCGCGTGATATCTTGGACAAGCTTGGGCAATCTTGGGTCGCGTGATATCCATGCCTGCATGTTGAGGCATCGCGTGATATTGGGACATATCCGTGGACATCTTGAAGTATATATGAGCCCCTCTTGGAACCACCGTCCAGGCAAACCACTCCCCCAAGGGGGTGAAGGGCGTAGAAGAGAACGCATTCTAGACATGTGCCCTAACGGGATGGTGGTCTACCAGAAACTGTCTCGATATATATGCCCGCAGTCCAGTGCGACCATGGTGATGAGCATTTGCATCACGATGCAGTTACCTTGAAGCTTCTGTTTGAGCTGAATGCTACTAAGAAGGTGTGGGTCGAATGTACGCCAACGGGACTTGAGTACATACGGGTTGCATCTATCGCAGCAGCGGTTTCATGCAGTCAGGAGGCAACACATCGCTTGCGGTCAGCACCAGCAGGGGTGGAAGGTGTGAAATGCGACAAACGTCGCAGGACGGTGTTCATGGTGGTCGACGGCAAGCGTCTGCAGGAGCGAGTGGACGATTGGACTCCCACGTACATCAACAACGCAGCCCAATCCCTTCGTGATCGCTTAGATAACGAGGCACGTGATGAGGCTGAAGCTGATGGGTCCGAGGAGTACGATGACCCGCCAGTCGCAGCAGGCGATGGCTCGCCACCAGGCGATGGCCCGCCACCAGGCGATGGCTCGCCACCAGGCGATGGCTCGCCACCAGGCGATGGTTCGCCAGGCGATGGTTCGCCGCCAGGTGATGGTTCGCCAGGCGATGGTTCGCCACCAGGTGATGGGCCGCCCTCTGTTTTCACTCGCCGACGGGAGATGCGCCAGACGACGCTTAGCTTCCAGTAGCTCCACTCCCTCTTCGCCTTCCCACCTCCCCTTCCCTCCCCCTCCAATCTCTATTCTATTTTTGCCTCGCGTGCTCAGTCCGAATCTGGCCCCGCTGGCGGCGGGGACTCAGTAACAGAACTCAGTTCAAGATGCGGAGGGCCATCGTCGCGCATGCCGCTGTTCGGCACATCGGCGTCCCTGCCCATGCTCATGCCCTTGCCCTCGTCGGGGCCCTTGCCGTCATCGTAGCCCCCGCCGCTGTCGAGGGCCGTCGCCTTGCCCTTACCACCGTCGTTAATGCTCTTGCCACCGTTGTAGCCCTCGCCATCGTCGTAACCCTGGCCACCGTCGTAGACCTTGTCACCGTCGGTGCTGCCCTTGCTACCATCGTAGCCCTTGCCACCGTCGTAGTAGCCCATGGCCTCGTCGTCGATGCCCGTGCCACCGTCGTAGCTTGTACAGCCGCGACCGATGCCATCAGCACCCTTGCCATCGTCGTAGCCCTTTTCATAGCCCTTGTCGTAGCCCTTGTCGTAGCCATTGACGTAGCCCGTGTCGTAGACCGTGTCGTAGCCCTTGCTCGAGCTGCCGTACGGGTCGTAGCCTTTGTCGCTGCCCTTGCCGCCGTCGTAGCCTTTGTCGAAGCCCTTGCTGCCGTCGTAGCCTTTGCCGCCGTCGCTGCCCTTGCCGCCGTCGTAGCCTTTGCCGCTGTCCGACATCATGTCCTGCAGCCCGTCACGCTGCTCCTTCGCCAGCCTGATGTGGCCCTTGCCGCTGTCGCCGTCTTTGTCGCGGCCCTTGCCGCTGCCGTCATTCTCGCGGCCCTTGCCACTGTCGTAGCCCTTGCCCTTGCCACCGTCGTAGCCCTTGCCCTTGCCATCGTCGTAACCCTTGCCACCGTCGTCGTAGCCCTTGCCATCGCTGTCGTAGCCCGTGTCGTAGCCCTTGTCGTAGCCTTTGTCGTAGCCCTTGTCGTAGCCTTTGTCGTAGCCCTTGTCGTAGCCGTTGTCGTAGCCACTGTTGTCGTAGCCACTGTTGTCGTAGCCAAGCAGGATGTCTGTGATGTCGAGGAGCCTGTCTGTGATCCGCCGCTCCCGCTGGAGCTCCTGTATGGAGGGCGAAAATCCGCCGACCTCCCTCCTCCTCCTCCTCCTCCTCCTCCTCCTCCTCCTCCCCCTCCTCCTCATCCTCCTCCTCCTATTCCTTCTCCTCCTCCTCTTCCTCCTCATCATCCTCGTATTCCTCCTCGTCCTCCTCATCCCCCTTCATCCTTCTCCTGTGGCTCTCACCCCAGCAGTCCTCGTGTAGGCGCGCCTCGCGGCTCAGCGCCTCGGCGCTGCGCGCCATGGCCGCGCGCGCCACCGCGCGCGGCCACGCCCCCCTGGGAGGAGAAAGGGGTCCTCCAGGGGGCCTCGGTCCAGAAACAGCAGCGCGCGCAAATGGGGGGAGGGGGGGGGGGGTGCGATTCAGGTGAGGGGGCGATTCGGGTGAGGGGGCGTGGCTGCGTCGCGAATCGTTTCGCGCTGTGCACTCATGGGTGCATGCAGCAATGCATGCGTTGTTTCAGAGTTTACTTGGGGATGTGAACTTGAAAATGAGATGCGTTAGCATCGTCGTCTGCGTTCGCTCGAGACAGCCTCACAATTAACTCAGCATCACACGACCTCACAATGAACTCAGTACCGCGAACCATGATGTTGGTTATGGTATGCCATGCAATGCTACGCTATGATGTGAATATCCCTTCCCGACCTCATCATCCTCCGTTGCCGCCGCCGTTTAGGCCCGAGCGTTGCTTGGGTCGCGACAGTGCGCGACCAGCTGCAGCGCCCCACGCGCAGCAGCTACCAGCGCTCCGCGCGCAGCAGCACCAGCTGCATCAGCACCACCAGTGCATCCAGCAGCTCCACGCGCAGCAGCACCAGCTGCAGCATCGCCACCAGTGCAACCAGCAGCACCACCCGCAGCAGCATCACCAGTGCAACCAGCAGCACCATGGCGGACGAGACCGCGGTGACGCTGCTCCTGGAGGCGGCGGAGGATCTCAGTCAGCGGCGGCGCGCCGCGGCCGCCAAGGTCTTGCAGCCCACCAGCAAGGTGGCCCCTCGGCCGCCAAGCACGCCGCCGACGGCGAAGGTCTTGGCGAAGTACGATCGCTCGCGCGTGGCCGACGGCTTGCTCGATGATCTCGAGTTGGCGCCCGCGCTGGATCCCGAGTTGAACTCGTTCCAGGGCCTGCAGGAGTTCATGGACGACGGCGATGGCGACGACACGGGCTACGACTACGCCAGCTACGACGGTGGCAAGGGCATCACCGACGGTGGCAAGGGCTACGGCGGTGGCAAAGGCAGCTCGAGCAAGGGCTTCGACAAGGGCCACGACGATGGCAAGGGCAGCGGCGAAGGCTACGACATCGACAAGGGCCGCGACAAAGGCTACCACGGTGACAGGGGCGACGTGGGCTACGACGGTGGCAAGGGCGACAAGGGCTGCGACCGCCGCTACGGCCCGCACAGCTCCAAGTGGTATGACCACCACAGCTCGTGGTACGACCGCGACAACGATGACTACGACAACAGGTGGTACGACCGCAGGCGCTGGGGCGACTACGACAAGGGCTCGAGCAAGGGCTACGACAGACACGACAGAGGCTACGACAGCAAGGGCTACGACAAGAGTGGCAACTACCAGCGTGGCTACGACAACCGTGGTTACAACAACCGTGGCTACGACAACCGCGGATACGACAGCAGTGGCTACGACAACCGTGGCTACGACAACTACGGCAACAGTGGCTACGACAGCCGTGACTACGACCGCAAGGGCGACAAGGGCTACGATCGCAAGGGCGACAAGGGCTATGATCGCAAGGGCTACGACGTCGGCAAGGGCTACGACGGTGACACGGGCTACGGCGGTGATCCAAGCTACGACCGTGGCGATACAGGCTACGACAGTGGCAAGGGCATCGACAGTGGCAAGGGCCACGACGGCGGCAAGGGCGATAAAGGCTACGACGGCGGCAAGGGCTGGCGCGAGGAGAAGTCCCGCGGCGGGCGCCACATCAGGCTGGCGAAGGCCCTTGCCACCAAGGAGCAGCTGGACGGGCTGCAGGACCTGATGTCGGACCGCGGCAAGGCCGACTACGTCAGGTGGAGCAAGCGGACGCACTGGCGCATCTGGGTGGAGGAAAACAATACAGATCTAGTTCTATCGGGCCCCCTCACCCCTCCTCCTTCAACGGTTCTTACCACGGACGAGGGGGAAGGATGAGGGCCAAGAACTGGATATGTAATGTGTTCCTCCTCCCGACATCTGGGCGGAGGCGGCTGTTCGCCGCTGATCTGCAGTAGCGCCAGAATCACTACCAAAGCGGCGCCGAAGCCGCCGCTGCTGCATTAATGTGCCGCCACCAGCGCGGCAGCAGGCGTGGAGTCCATTCTAGACCGCGCGCTGCCTCTCCTCCGTCGGGGATGATCTATTATGGTGGGGGTTGTCGTATGTAAGATTCTAACATACGACGCAGTTGTCGTATGTAAGATTCTAACATACGACAAAGTTGTCGTATGTAAGATTCTTACATACGACACCGTTGTCGCATGTAAGATTCTAACATACGACGGATGTGTTAATAGAATCCTTATGATATATAAGAGCGAGATGTCGTATGTACGATTCTTACATACGACAACGTTGTCGTATGTAAGATTCTGACATACGACAGATTTGTCGTATGTAAGATTCTGACATACGACAGATTTGTCGCATGTGAGATTCTGACATACGACACCAAGGGTTTGAGCTCATGTTTAGAGTAAACTTCGAGGGTCTCCATCTCGCTCGTGGTCGACGTTGTGCCTAGAATTGGCTCGTCTGCTTGGCTGCGCTGCCCGCGGCTGCGCTGGATCATGTTGATAAGAGATGCATGAGCGTGGCGTGAGCGAGAATAAGGGGAAGTGGGATGAGAGGAGGATGCGCGGGAGAAGGAGGACAAGGAGAAGGAGAGGGGGGAAGATTCTGAGGAGGAGGTGGGGGGTGAGGAGGAGGAGGAGGAGGGGAAGGCCCATCCTCCCCCTCATCCTCACCCTCCCCCTCCTACCTTTATCCTCCTCCGCCTCCTCCTCCGCCGCCGCCGCCTCCTCCTCCTCCTCCTTCTCCTCCGCCTCATCACCCTCCTCATCTTCCCCCACCTCCTCCTCCTCCTCTGCCTCCTCTTCCTTATCCTCATTCTCCTCCTCATCATCCTCATTCTCCTCATTCTTACTCCGTCTCATTCTCGCCCTCTTCATTCTCAGCATGTCTCCTCCTCGTTCCCGCCGTCGCCGTCGAAGCCGTCGCCTGCGCCGTCATCTGCGCGCGCGGTGCAGGGGAGGGCGGCGGCCACCGTGACGACCACGATTGAACGACAACGAGGATGAGGAGGAGTAGGAGGAGGAGCATGAGGAGGAGCAGGACAAGGAGCACGCGGAGGAAGAGGGGGACGATGGGGAGGAGGAGAAGGAGAAGGAGGAGGGGAAGAAGATGAGGAGGAGCAATTGCCATGGCGGCTGCGATAGCGACGGCGACGGCGAAGAGTTGGCGGCGACGAGTTGGCTGCGACGAGTTCGACGGCGGCGGAGACGACGGCGGGGGCGTCTCATCCTGCTCCTCCTCCTGCTCGCCCTCCCCCTTCTCCTCATCCTCGTCCTCCTTCTCCTCCCCCCTATCCCTCCTCACCATTCTCACCCCCATCATCCTCCTTCTCCGTCTCATTCACCTCCACCGCCTAACCCTCCTCATCCTATTCTTATTTCTCCTCGTCCTCATTCGTATTCGTATCATCGGTCTCCCCGCAGGGTGCTTTATCGCGCGAAAAGCTGCAACGAGAACCTGGAGGCTCGCATACATGCGTTTGCACGCACAACCCCAACGAGCCCCCATCTAAGTACGCCCCGACACCCACACTCAGGCGGCGTATTCACCGATACCCAAGGCTTTGCGCCCCCGCGCACGATCGGCAGCACCTGCCTCCACAAGGCGATTATTCGCCCGATCAACCGCACCCTTACACATCTTGGCGTTGTCCAAGAGCAACGTGAACGAATCCGCGGCCTGCTCCGCCTTCTTCACGAGCTTCTCCATCTTCTTGTATGCAGCGTCTGCCTTTCGAGTGGGCATGGACGGGGTTCAGACGTGGCGTTGACACGCCGTTGCTAAGTGCGACCGTTCGCCCAGCCGCTTGAGACCATGCGACCACAGTCGCAACGCCAAGCCATTACACAACCAATTTCACACCCTGACATCATGATAGTACATATCTGCGTGTCAACGCAACCGAACGCGCATGCATACGACTGCATTGGGCGCTGCCTCAACGCCCCCCCCCCCCCCCCCTAGTGTCACAAGTGCGCCCTTCGACGCGAACTACTCGCAGCCGATTGCAATGCGTTTCAACACAACCGAACATGCATACAACTGCATCGGGTGATGCCCAACCGTTTATGCTCTAATCAGCAAGTATATTTCGACGTGAATGGATTGCAACCACTTGCAACATGTCATGCATGAGATACTGGCTGCCTTGCGGTCCGCCGTTTTGGACATCTTCTGGCAATGCTGCTTGTGCCTGATCAGGGTATCCAACCTTTCATTGAAGTGCTCCGTGTCCTCCTTGCGGTGCTTGGCACGCAGCGCCTTCAAGTCGGCTGACATGGCAGGCATAGTCGCGTACACACGCGCGCGCGCCGCAGCTTACAAGCTGCGTTCTCTCAGCCCTCAACCAACTCGGCTGCGTGAAAACGCATGTAGTCTGCGACGCGGTCGCATGGCATGAGTGCCAACCATGTGATCACACATCACTGCCCTACTCATACCCCCACACACACACACACACACACACACACACACACACAACACACACACACACACACACACACACACACACACACACACACACACACACACACACACACACTACATCGACGCCGTGATCGCACTCCCGTTGCATGTCCACCCCCAGCCGCCTCCTCATCTCGACCCCTCTCCTGTTCACACCTCTCGCGCCCCCCCCCCCCCCAGCTTACTACATGTCGCCAACGATGGCGGGGCTGAACGTTTGGCAAACCGTCAGCAGCATTTGTGGTTCATTCGCCCACCTTTGCGAACCAGTTCACGCGTGGCTTACGCGTCCCCATTTGTGGTTCACGTGTCCATGGGAAAATCAGCGAAGACGATCGCGATGGAAGCGCAGGTGCGCTTTGAGCTGCAGGATGAAAAGCAGGAACGCCAGCGGTCAGTGAAGACTGCCAAGGCGGCATTGAAGCATGCCAAAGCAGCGAAGACGCAGGCTGAGAAGAAGGCAGGCGGTTGTTAACTAACAACAACACAAGGGCCCCTCGAGGCCAGGGGGGAGGGGATGGGCTCTCGAGCCCACCCCCTTAGTCAATGGCCCCATCGGTGTCGCCAGTCCCACCCGCCTCCGTGCGATCGCCCCCCTCCCTCCCCCCCGATAGGCAGAGAAGAGGTTCAATGCGTTTTTGAAGAGCAAGGACGCGTGGATGAACGCGCTGCTCGACGCAGATGATGCGAGCGCGGCCCACGTTCGGGCCGAGACTGAGCTGGCGCGCGCCGAGCGCGATGCCCGCTAGGGGCGTGGGGGCGACGGACGACGGGTGGAGGGGTCAGAGAAAAAACCTGCATGCATCAATGCAAGATGAGTCTGGGATGATAATGTCGGCATGATAGCGCAGGTGCCTCGTCCCCCTCCTCATCTTCCCCCTTCTCCTCCTCCTCCTTCCTCCTCCGCCTCCTCCTCCCCCCTCCCTCCCAATCCTCATCCTCATCCCCATCCACGTCCTCCCCATCACATCATTCCCTCTTCGTCCCTCCTCGTCGTTGTCCTCCTGTTGCTGCTGGTGCTGATGCTCTTGCCCATCCTACTACGCTACTAAGCCGTGCCCCCCCCCCCCATCGCTCCCTCACAACTGCTTCGCACTCTGAATGGCATTGGTGCTATGCGTTTCCGCCTTTTCGCGTCATAGGATCATCCGACGCCTCACGATATCTGTAGGATGACGCAGCACCAAAACCCCAAGAGGAACCACATATAGAGCCCCAAGGCCGCAACGGGGAGGAGGAGGGGGATGAGGAGGGGAAGATGAGGAGGATAAGGCGGAAGAGGAGGAGGATACGGAGGATCGCGACTTTGGGATGCTCCCGACTGGTGAGGTTAAATCCAGAACGCCAGTTCTGTGAGTGATGTCTTGGACCGTCCCCTCGGCATCAGCGCGCGCGCACTTAACGAAAATGATGATGAGACATATGATGATAACAACTGCAGGTGGTCTGCGCTCTTCGTTCGAGTCGGATGGGCTGGCGGGGATACGCGACGCGGCAACACTTACATCGCCATATACGCGTCGGTTCTATGTATGCCAAGATGCATGCAACCCGTTGCAGGTGGTAGACTCGCACTGCCATCCGAAACCAATCTTCGATGCCTGGGGCATTGCAAGTTGGCATCAGTTGGTGTCGGGTTCCCGTTTCGAATATAGATCACACAGGCCCGCGTCGCATAGCCATTTGGGCTCGACCGCGATCGATCGCGATCTATCGCGAGGCGCGATCTTTCGCGCGGCGCGACCTATCGCGAGGCGCGAGGCGCGAAGGTTCGGAACTGTCGTCTTATGACGACGGTTCCGGACCTCCGCGCGGAACTGCAGCACATGTCAGAGTGGGTATCGACACAAATCGCATGTGGCCTGTGCCCATCAGCCGTGGCCCAGCACCAGTACGACAGCCTCCTCATGAAGATCAACAACCTGTCACAGATCAGTACAGACGAGGCGACAGCCTTGGTGAAAACAATCAGGGAGCACTCGCTGAACACTTGGACTCAAGAGAACATCGCACGCTTGTGCCAGAGCGTCGGGACCAAGACAGGCATGTTGTCAATGCCAGGCGGATCCAAGCAATGGCAAGAGATTAGCATTGCATCGAGGGTCTTCACGGCGAGCGAGATCAAATCGCTGAAGAGCGGCGACCTGAGTGAGAAGGCGTGCATACGCATGGTCGCCGCTCGGTGCAAGCTGATCGGCGCCCACACGCTCTCCGAGAGCTCCAAGGGCAAGATGGCCGCGCTCGTGGCGTGGGGCAGCGGCAAGGGGCATGGGGGCGATTGGCTCAGGCTCCTCGGAGAGGTGAAGGGCGCCATCTCCAAGGCCATCACGTGCAAGGGTTGGTCCACGCTTGGGTACGCCACGGTGTGGAACTTCGACCGCATCGAGGACATGTCGGCTGAGCCGTGGTGGAAATCAGCTTACAAGGACGATGGGCCCGCCTTGGAGGAGATCCAGACGGACGCGCCAGACTACGTGAGGAAGTCGAGCAGGCGTTGCGCGGCGAAGACCTCGCCTGCAGCTGCAGCGCCCCCAATGACAGCCCCAGACCCTACGGCTGCCGGGCAGTTGCAAGTCATGCAGGCCCTGTTCGGTGCACCGCTGTGCGCGGCGCTCTTCGCCAACTCGGCGGCCGCGGCTCTCAGGCCGCCCGAGCCGCCTGCGCAGCCGTGCGTGGAGCTGGAGCCCCCGAAGCCAAAGCTCCCGCCGCGCGAGGAGCCGCAGCGGGAGCCGAAGCTTCCGCCGCGCGAGGAGCCGCGCGATGACGAGCCCGAGCCAGACCTGACCGACGAGGAGGAGAAGCTCAGGGCGCTCCTCGCCAAGAAGGCCAAGACCGCCAAGGCGAGGAAGCGCCCCTCCGCGGCTGGCGAAGGCGTCGGTGACGCCGAGGGCGGGGCAGGCGTCAAAGACGCCGAGGGGGCTGTGCCAATGAAGAAGGCGCGGCCCCCTGCCATGCGGCGACCCGCGGCTGCCGTGCCAAAGCCCGCCGTGCTGCCCAAGCCGCCGACGTGCGAGTGCAACGCGCCGTACAGGTGCGGCAACGTGATCTACAAGCCTTCACAGAAGGTGTTCAGGGCCGTTGTGGGGAGGGCAGATCGCCGCGTCCGCTTCGACCGCAATGCGACGATGAATCGCATTGAGGCTTGGAGCGCGGCGCTGGCGTGGATCGACGCCAAGTGTTAGGTGCTCGACGCGGGGAGGGGGAGGACCAGGGGGTTGTTGAGGACCAGCAGGGCTGGGAGCTCGCATCGCAGCTGCAGCGCGGCGGTGGGCGTCGCCACATCGACGAACTCCCTCTTGCTTGTATGACGTTGCACCATGATGTCTAAAACACAAGTCTGTTGCGATCTTTTCATCGCAAGTCGCATGCATCAATATGCAACACTCCTTTCTCTCGCGAGCTACCGTCGCACTTCGTATGCATCACTATGCACCTACATGTCCTTCTGATGCGACGTCGTATCATGCCATATGCATCGTTATGCAACGTGCACTTCTGTTGTGATTTATCGCCTCGCTGCATTCAGATGCATCATGCAGCGTGCCCCTACCATAACGCTACGCATGCATCCTATGATGCGCATTGGCATCGCTATCGAGTCTGTAGCCATTTGGGCTGAAACCATGGCCGCGTCCGCCGCCAGGAAACGCAAGGCGGATGAGGCGCTGGTGGAGCTCCACAGGGGCTCATACCTGTCACAGCGTGCTCTGTCGGGTGCCCTAAAATATGTGCGAGACCATGGGTTGCCGACAATATTTCACGGAGCTCACAATACAGGGCAAACGAAAACATCATTGCCAAAGAGTCGAACGCATATGGGAACGTCTTGCGTTGCATAGACACGCCTTTAGTCAGTGGTAGAACTTTCGAGAACTGGGCGTGCTGTCCTGGGCCATTTTTTGTATTCCTGCTGCAAGGCTAGCGCTCCAGTCAGGGAGATGTTTCGCCGCTCACTTCAGGGGCACCCATGCAGCTTGGCGTCGCCGTGGCACATCATTTTATATTTCGATGGTATTTCACCGCGAGACCCCCTGGCGAAGGGGAAAGATTATCGGGGGGTTGATGCTGTTTACTGGTCGTTCGCTGAGTTCGACGAGTCCTTGGGTAACGAAGATGCGTGGTTCACGCTTAGCACTGCGCGGTGCGCAAAATAAAAAGCATCCCAGGTGGCATCGGGCAGTGCATCAAGATGACCCTCAAAGAAGTTGTTTTTAATTCTGCTGGTGGTTTCAATTTTGAGACGAGCGGTCTTACATTAGACGTGTCAGAGAACGGCGACGCAACGTCGCACGCGACGATCGTCGCGAAGCTGTCGTGCGTCATAGGGGACGAAGAGTCATTGCGGGAACTACACATGAACAAAGGGCACGCTGGTTCCAAACCCTGTGCGTTATGTCGCAACGTCTTGAATAGAAAGTTTGATTATTTGACATATGGTATATCTGGTTTCTTTGTGACACACGCGTGCTTGGATGCGTCAAAGATACGCAGAAACGATGACGCGACAATCATCGCGATCCTGGAACGACTTCGGCCCGATTGGGATAAATATCAGCGGGGGGAGTTTTCAGAGGGGCAGTACACGACCATCACACAGCACAAAGGATGGAACTTCCACCCCGAACACATAGCGCTGGACCCAGGTTTGCGTTATCTCCCTGCGTCATTCATTTGCTTTGACTGGATGCATATTTATTTTGTGTCTGGTATATTCGACAGAGAAGTAAAAGCACTTTTAGGGCATGCGCAGTTCAAGTGTTTGTGTGATGCAATGGAGTTGCATGAGTATTACATGAAGTGGACGTGGCCGAGTAAACACCACTCAGCCGCAACTGTATGGGAGACTGGTGAGCTCCAAGCAAGTGCCTCAGAAGAGATCTCTGCGTTGCCTGTTTTGCGCAGGTATATTCGGCAAGTAATTGCCATGCATCCTTCATCGGATCAAGTGGCCCCCCAGATCGCAAGTATGCTGGCATTGCAAGATGCCGTTGACATAATCATCACGGCGGCGCGGCGGCTTCCAGTCACGACCGCGCAGATAGAGCCAGCGATAGTGAAACATCTTCGGTGCCATCAGGACGCATATGGTGAAAGCTATTGGGTGTATAAGCACCATATGGCAACACATTTGCCAGAAATGTTTGAAAAACATGGGTCGCTCAGTTGCTTTGTCCAGGAACGCAAGCACAAAAACGAAAAACGTTTCGCCAAAGACCACATGTGCAAGAAGGGGCCAGAGAAGGCTCTCATGGTCCAACTCACTGCGCAGCACGCGCACGATTTAAAGACCATGCGTGTTTCACCTGGCTTAGTCGACCCAACGAAAGCAACACAGAAGCTGCTGAATGCGTTGGAACGCATGTGCCCTGGGACGCAGACAGCCGTCTCCAGCATCGAAGCCATGACAGATTTCGGCCGCATCAAGCGCGGTGATATCGTACTTCTGGGGTCGGGCGGGATGCATGCAGCAATGCAAGTGTGGTTTCACGTGAAATGCTACGATGGCGAGTCGCAGGTGCTTGTCCAGCAGCTTGCAACTAAGCATGTGAACGCCGCTGAAGGTTTTTCCAGACACATCTTTTTAGATGATACAGACCCTGTTCTGATGCCTCTGACCTCGCTGAAAGCTCCTGTGCTTTACAGGAAAATAGAGAACGACATCACGTGCATTTGGCCAGTAGAATACAAATCGCGATGTTGCTAACATGATGCGCTGCGGACCGTCGCGTTTGCCCCAGGACGATAAAAACATCTGAAGGCCCCTGAGCAGATCCAAATCGACGAAGCGCCCAATCATGATGCCCCAATTTCCAACTACATGAGATGCAAAAACACAACATAAACATTAAAAAAACAGCTTCAAACTGGCCAAACCTAACTAGTTATAACTCCGTTAATAACAATTAGAAGTTCCGCTAACTGTTACTAACTACGCAGGGCCTTCAGGCAGAGCGGCCTCCGGCACCGTTTCGGGACAGATCCGGTGGATCCGCCTTGAGACTCCAAGGTCGATCTATAGTGCGGGGTCGAACTATAGATCGACCTGGCACTTTCCTTGGGTCGCACTATAGTCCAACCCATGATTTTTGGCCAGGTCGTACTTTTCTTCGCTCGCGCATTGTTAAGGATCCCCTGAGTGAGGGGGCATGCGTCCCCTGAGCGAGGGGTATCGGCTGCATCACATTGCGCGCATGATACAACATCCCGCAGCTGCGAAGGCTCGAGGGCACATAGCGCTACTCTTGCTTGCGCGCACTGGGGGTGGGCAATGGTCAAGGGCAAGACGGAGGTGAAGATACGGGCTTCTTCTGTGACAGAGGAACAGTTGAAGCCGCTCGTGAAACAGCACTTTGATCTCATCGAAAA
Organism: Prorocentrum cordatum; assembly: GCA_963575745.1. Taxonomy (NCBI): domain Eukaryota; class Dinophyceae; order Prorocentrales; family Prorocentraceae; genus Prorocentrum; species Prorocentrum cordatum. Next base: position 307,110 of record CAUYUJ010014766.1, on the reverse strand, counting down.
ATGCCAACTGCAAGGGGGCATAGATGACTTCATGAAGAACAACATGCCGTTTCTCTTGCCGCTTGCGCAGCTCACCACACGCGTCAAATGGAAGAACCTCCAGGACGTCGTGTTGAAGCAGAAGCCGAACACGCACCAGGAAGAGTGTAGGCGTTTCTGCCAGGAGGTGGCCAACGCTTTCAGCCATGTTTGCAACAAGTTCTACATCGCCAAGACGGGGGGGAAGCTGGAGGCGCACGCAAAAATGCTTGGGGTGGCAATGGGGCTGCAGCCTGGCAGGGCAAGCCCAAGCACAGGAGAGAGCAAAAAACGCGCCGACAGCAGCTCCGACATAGAGATGAACCCTCCAAAATCTTCCACGGCCGCCGCGTCGCCCAGCGCAGACGGGGGCAGCAGGCGCAATGTCATCAAGAACGCCTTCGGCATCAGCCCGCCTCCGAAGCCGGCAGGGAAGAAACAGACGGTTGCCACGTGGGGCCCGATGATGGTGTTCTCGTCGCAGGAGGACGTCGAGCTCGCTGACCCGCCCGCCGCGGCCCCGAAGGAGGATCGGAGGGGGCGGGCAGGGTGGGAAGGGGAGGGGGGCAGTTTTGATTTTTCACGGCGTAACCGAACCCCTTCGGGAGGGGGGCTCGGGAGGGGCAAGTGAGAGACCCGCCCCGGGATCCCCTGGCCACGTATTTCGATTTCAACTCCGAGCCGATGCGCATGGTGATGAAGTTCGCAGACAGGGAGGAGCGGGGAACACTGACGAAAGGAGGCGATGGTTTCTTGGATGCCGTGTTTCCCGACGGCAGGACGGAGAAGACGGAGCAGCCCAACGCCCTCCTGGCAGCAAGAGCGGCAGCCGCGCAGGCGAAGGCGAAAGCGTGCAAAAAAGGAAAGCCAGCAGGACATGTAGTGGCAAAGAAGCCTGCAATGAGAAAGCCCAGTGCAGCCGCCGCGAGCACGGAGACGGACCAGGGCGATGAGGGGGGGGAGGAAGAGCAGCTGGAACCCGATGAGCCCGTGGATGCTGCAGATGAGCCCTCGGTCGGCGCTGGGCCCCCCGCTGGCCACGCCGACCGCGGGCACAGCGTGATGCACTACAAGAGGGGCCACGCTATCGGGTTGATGCGGACGCACGGTGAGAAGAACCAGTTTGTGAGTTTCGGCGGGAAGAAGTACAAGGACACCTTGGGCGAGGCCACGCTCAGGGAGATCGGCGCAGAGCTGAAGAAGGTCTTGGTCGACGGCACCGCGGCCGGCACCAAGGAAGCTGCTAAGGCGGAGGCTGAGCGGTTAGTGGCACAGCGCTTGGGCGACTAATCGCATCCATCCTCATCATCGCATCCATCCTCATCATCATCCTTACCGTCTTCATCGCCATTGCCATCGCCATACCCGTTGGCAGAGCGCCCTCCCCAGTGCTAGACGACACCCCCTCATCGCAGGGGCGCCCCTCCGTGAGGGGACCGCGCGATGGATTGGCGAGTGATGGAACCCCTTAAGAGGGGAACCCCTAAAGAGGGGCTTCAGCACACTCGCGATAAGACAGGGCAACGGCCCCCTCCGAGAGGGGACCCCTCGGGGAGGGGATCAAAGGTGCGGCAGTCTGCTTACTCATTATGTGCATGGCATTGCGTTTCCTCCTCGTTCCATCCCTCTCCCATTTGCTTTCATGTTCTTCATCCGCAACCGTTCGAGAGCTGACGCCCAGCGCGCTTGGGGGCCAGCCCCCCGCCCCGAGCTCGCGGCCATGCGGGCGCTCATCATGTGCCTCTCGGCGTTCCAGGCCGCGCGGAAGCAGAATGCAAGGGGGGAGTTGGGGCAGGATGAGGAGAAAAGTAAGAGTGACGGCCACTTGTTTGGCCATCTGGGCGATGAAAAATCAATCCAGCAGCCGAGTTTTAGACCCACCTTTTTTAGCAAAAAAGGGGGGTCTAAAATTTGACGAAGTCCTATGACATTCCATTACATTCACCCCCCCGAAGGGCCTCCCACGAGGCCCCCAGATTTTAGCCTTTTGAGTCTGACTAAAAACTTTCGGCCGCAACCGTTCTGGACCCCAGGCTTCCGGCATGATGATGTCGGGCGGCTGCGGCGGCGGGCTGCCTCCAGAAGGCGGTGGCGGCGGCAAGCGGCCTCACGAGGAGCTGGGGGTACAAGTGGTCAAGGCGCCCCTTCCTGAGGGGATCCGTTTACAGAGACCCCTGCCAGAGGGGATTTATCGATAGAACCTCCCCTTCCTGAGGGGATTCATTCACAGAGACCCGTGACCCTTCCTGAAGGGATTGATTTACAGAGACACCCTGCAGGACGGGCACGCGCCTGTCTTTGAGGTCGACGACGACAGCGAGGCGGAGGAGGAATTCATGCTGGACTTCCAGGACCACAGGAAGCGGTACACCCGCTCGTCCCACCGCTTGTGGCTTCGCAAGATGAACTGCAAGAAGTGTTGGCAGTGCGGCAAACACACCTTCTTCTCGGTGTGCGTTGGCAAGACGTGCCAGGAACACCACGCGACGCAGCGGTTCCACGAGCACGGCGACCGCGACCGCAACGGGAGGAGGTGGAGGGGCGGCGAGCGAGGTCGCCAGAGCCAGGCAACGCAAGGGTGCAGGTGGTGGGGAGGGGGGAACCCTCAAACATTGAGGAATGAAGTTATGTCGGTTTGATGTTTTGATGTTCTCAATGTTGATCCTGGTCAGTTTTCTGCGCCTGCCAGGCACTGGCAGCGGAGGTGCGATACCAGGGAGGCGGTCTTGGTCGGCCTGCTGCAGGACCGCACCCCCCCCCCTCTGCCCCGCGCTGCCAAGAAGGGAGGGCCCCTGTTTGAGGGGATAAACGAGGGGGGGCCGAATAAACGCAAGAAGAGGCCCCTCTCATGGGGGTGAGCTTACTTCGTCGTTCCCCGACAGGAGCAGCAGAACGAAACAGCAGCGCAGCCGCCGCCCCCGCAGGGGGGGCCAACGCCACCGATCGGCCCGCCACCCGCAGCACTGTTAGCAGCAGCAGCGGCTGGACACTCCGCAGCAGCAGCAGCAGCAGCAGCACCGCCCGCAGCAGCAGCAGCAGCAGCGGCAGCACCTGCCGAAGCAATGCAGGTTGACGGATCCGACGACGGAGCCCGAGAGGGGGAGGAAGAAGAGGAGGATGAGGGCGAGGAGGAAGAGGGCATGGAGGAGGAAGCGGAGTCAGAGGAGCCTGATGAGCTGAGGAGGCTAGAGGAAGAGCACGCAAGGCAGCATCGGAGGCTCTTGCGGGCATTGAATCGCACGGAGGCGGCGCAGAGGCGCGTCGAAAGGCACAAGGAGCGCCTTCGGCAGGAGCAGGAGCGCAGGGCAGAGCAGGAGATCATCCGCCTGAGGCGGGCGCAACAACAGCAGAGGGACGCCGCGCTGAGGCGGGATGCAGAGGCCCGCCTGGAGCTGCAGAGGGCAGCAGAGGCCGCCGAAGCGCAGGCGAGGACGAGGCTGCTGGCTGCCGAAGCGGCCGCGCGGAGGGCGGAAGAGGCGGCCAAGGCCGCCAAGGATGCGGAGGACGCAGCGCGGGCCAAGGAGGAAGCGGAGCAGAAACAGAAACGAGGGGCAGAGGAGCGGCAGGCGGCAGAGACGGCAGCGCCAGAAGCGGCAACACCTGCAGAGCAGCCAGAGACGGGCGCAGCAACGGCGGACGCAGCCAGGGCGGACGCGGAGAACGCAGACAACAAAAAGAAGGACCCCAAAGCAAAAAAAGGCCCCGCGCGGACCAGGCGGGGGGCAGACCCTCGAAAGGAGGGAGGGGCGACAAAGACAAGGACAAGGACACTGAGAAGGACAAGGGCAAGCGCCCGAAGGCGACCTCTAAGAGGGGCTAGGACCGCTTCTCCATCCTCCTTGTCACTCTTCCTCCTGCTCCTGCTTGTCGCCCGCCCTCCTCCTTGTCCATATCCCTCTTGCTTCTGCTCTTCCTCCTTGTCAATCTTCCTCCTGCACCCCCATCCGCCCCAGGACGGCGCGCCCTGAGCCGCGGGGCGACCGCGTCGGCGACGGCGCCGACATCCATATACATTTGCGCGGCCTCTCGCGCCAGAATAGGGGCGGTACGGGTTAAGGGGACTCTGATTGACTGTGGCCCCTTCATTGCAGGGGCGCGCGCGGCTGCCCCTGGCAGGGGGGGCGGGCGATCACGAAACCGATTATCTTAAGGGGAAATTCTCTTTGGAGAATTCTCTTAAGAGAATTCTCTTAAGAGAATTCTCTTAAGAGAATTTTCTTAAGAGAATTCTCTTAAGAGAATTGTGTGGATGTCTCAGGCAAAACCAACAATTCTCTTAAGAGAATTCTCTTAAGAGAATTCTCTTAAGAGAATTCTCTTAAGAGAATCTCTCTCGTAAAGGTCGCTTGCAGTGCACCCCCCCATGGGGGCCAGACGAGTCCCGCTGAGGGGCGAAACGCCCCTGGCTGAGGGTGGGGGGGGAGGGGGCGGGGCTGAACCGTATCTGACGGGCCCCCTAGGGGGGTTGGGGGGCTCGGTGTTCCTGATTGAGGGGAGCCCCTGAAACATCTTTGACGGGCCCCTTGCGGAGGGGGACCACCGTCCTTTACTGAGGGTGAGCCCCTTTAATGAGGGGGGGCAGTGTGAGCAGGGGCAGCAGGGGGGGGCAGTAGCATTGCATCATGGGTGAGTCGTTCGGGCCCCTGTGCTTGCCTGCCGCGCAAAGCAATCCAGAGAGGGGGGGGCCCCTTTTTGAGGGGGCGCGCACCCCTTACTGAGGGGGAGGCCCTGGCACATCCCCTCCCCCTCCCCGCCTCACCGCTGATGAGGTAGCACCCCTTCTCTTCGAGGGGGAGGAGGCGACCGCGTGGGTTGCGAGCCCCTTCGAGGGGAGAGAAACGAACCCCTGGCTGAGGGGAAGGCTCGACGATACTGAAATGTACCACCACACACGCCACACCCACAGCACCACACCGCACCCACACGCACCACTGAAGTGCGCGGGGAAGGCCCCCGACGATCTACTTGCCATTCGCAGGCGTTTCGGCTGCCGCAGGGCATTTCGATTTTGCTGCTGTATCCCAAATTTCAGGGGTCAGTCCCGCGGCAGCCATGCCCGCCCCAGGAGCAGTCCCTCCTCTGCTCCTGCTGGGCACTCTCCTCACACCGTTGTGCAGCATGGCGCCGAAGAAGAAGATCGAGGGCCAGGGCGCACCAGCGGCGAAGAAGTCGAAGGCGGCCCCGAAGGGGCCCGGGCTCGACAAGCAGGAGGCCGACAAGATGAGGGCGTGGCTCAAGTACCAGTCGGAGAAGAAGGACGGCAGCGGGAAACCTACGAGCACAGCAGAATCCGCCAGAGCAGCCCAGGCGCTTTGGAACGGGATGAAGGACCCAGCCGATCGGAAGCGTTTCTTGCAGACCTTCGCGAGTGACAAGGACAAGACACTTGACTGGTTGGCCACCTTCGAAGAGTGATGCACGAATGAAGAGGTGCACACGCGCTCTGCCAAGAAAGGGTACCGGAATGTATCGCAGGCACTGGCCCTCAAGAGCCTCACCATCAAAGACTTTGCGAACATCCAGGAAGCCACTGCCTTCGTGCAGGAAGGGTGGGAGGAGAACAGCGAAGAGCATGGCACCAAAGAAGAATTCCCCATCAAGGAAGATGTCAAGGACAGGCCTCTGTGGAAGGAGTGGTACTTCGTCGAGCGCAACATGGACGATGACCAGCTGGTGACGAAGGACTCGCGCACCTTCAAGGGGACGTCCAACCTGAAGAACCTGAAGCAACTCGAAGCGGCAGGCATCAGGATGGCCGAGCTCCCGTCGTCCAGCGCTTCGGGGTCGGGCGGGGGCGGCGAGGTGAAGATCGAGAATCCGCACTGGCCAGAGATCGTGAGTAAGAAGGACGAGATCGCGCGCCGTCCTCGGCAGCCGCCCCCTGCCCTTCCATCTCTGGTGCTCTGCCAGACCCCTCCCAGAAGGGGGGCCCTCTCCCCCGCCGCGCCCCCGCCGCCCCTCCTGGAGGGGATGGCGATAGAAACTGGTTCGTATCCGTTCTGTCGCGCGTTGTTTGCGTTGAAAAGCATGTCGGCGCATTGCTTGTTTATGATCCCTACCAAGGCAAATGCTGGTCAAGTATCAGAAGGAGCTGAAGTTCCTGAAGCACACGAAGAATCAGTTGCTCGCGAAGGCTGGGGATCAGGATCAGAAGGACCGTCAGAGCTTCCAGAACTGGGCCGATGAGTGCAAGAAGTGCGTGGACAATGCGGACCAGCACGATACGGCGATGGAGGTTCTGATTGCGAAAATTGAGGGCGCTGATTCTGTCGGCAAGGACACGGACATGTACGATAAGCTGAAGAATGAGGTCCAGGCCGCCTACAACACACACGAGCACATGTTCGAGGGCATTCAGCTCTCGGTCAAGCGCTTCAAGAAGTTCCTCAATTGAGCTGCGGCCCATCTACATATCAGTATTTACATGCATATATGCAGTAGGGTTTGAGATGCTCTGCCTCGCCCGACGACGCGCATGCAGCGCTGCCTTTCCGACGCCCGTGGGAAAACGAGAACTTGCCGCTTCCTCTGCCAGGGGTGCCCCTTCGTGAGGGGCCGCATGTTTCTGGGTTTGCCAGTAAAGAAGCCCCCCTCATCGCAGGGGCGCGGGGGGAGGGGGGGGCGGGGGGGAGGGGGGCTTGGCATCATCAGGAGGGGGGTAGCAGGAGGGGAGGGGCATGAAAGGGATTGAAGGAGGGCGCGGAGGAGGGGCGCGGGAAAGGGCAAGGGCCCCTTGCCTCAGCCGCGCATGTCCGTAGCCACTGCAGTGGCACAAGGCCGCCGCGCTCGCGCCTGTCTCCCGCGGGCCCCGCGGGATGCTTTCCAGGCGGCGGTTGCCTTATGACAGGTTGGGCTTGCCGCCGGAGAGGCGGCTGAGAGCGAACGTGCAGGACCTGATAAGCAGCAACGTGGTCAGCGGGCAGCGCGGCGCTCAGCTGATCAAAGACTGCGTCTCTGCATCTGCGACAGGTCTCTCCGACCTGCACACTACGGAGTCAACGTCGGGCATGAAAAACGCTGCCAGGAAGTTCAGGCGGGATTTCTTCAGGAAAGGGTGGCCTCCGCTCTATCACTGCCAGGTGAGGGGCTGGGACCCCCAGTCTGAAACAGAACAACTGATGGACTTAGCGATGATGCTTCCTCACGAAATACTTCATCAACTTCATCATTTTGGCGAGCGGAGCGTGCTACTGGAGACGTCGAGTCTCGACGGCGTGTCTCTGCGCCACGTGCAAAGAGCCAGGGCGGAGAGTGGTTGCAACGACCTGGTGCCCTGGGCGTGTGGCAGGACGGGGTCCCTTGCTTCTGGGACCGATCGATGAGCGCAGAGATCATCAGCCTCATGTTGCCAGGGGCTGCGGGGCGCTGGAAAAACCTGCGGGCCCCAATCACAGCGTTCCTCAAAGAGCACGTGGGCCCCAACACATTTGTTTTTGCAGTGGTGCAGTGGAGCTTTGTTCACTTGGCTGCGAAGCGCTGGCCGGCGGCACGGCACGACGGCTCTCCCTTCGGCGCGCAGGACGCATGGAGGAAGCGCCGACAAGTGGCCGATGCAACCCTACCAATTGGCGGAGCGCTTTGCCAGATCAAAGGGGACTGGAAGATGATGAAGGAGGTGCTCAAGCTACCTGGCTGGCAAGATGACGAAGTATGCTTCCTGTGCAACATCAAGAAGGACGAGGCCTTGGGAGCGCAACACATCAGGGGAGGAAGGAAATCCCCTCTGGGAGGGGGTGCGTCGTCGTCGTTTTGCGGCCCCTTCCAGGGGGGGTGGAGGAGGAGGAGGAGGAGGAGGGGTGGAGGAGGAGGAGGAGGAGGAGGAGGAGGAGTGTTTTTGGCTACTCCCCGCAGGTGAAATCGCAGACTGGGAGAGGCGCGCCGTGGAGAACGCACCGACGCACATGGCCAGAAGTCCTTGCGAAGATTATCGTTTCAGGCGAGCAGGTGTGCCCTCTCTTCCAAGTGCCGTATGCGAACGAAAAGTTGCTGAAGCTAGATTGGTTACGCGTTGTTGATCTTGGAGTAGCGGCTGACTTCATAGGGGGCTTGCTATGGTATCTTGTAACGCACAAAAAGGTGGCTGAAACTACCCAGAAAGGCCGCGTCTCCACACTACATGGTCATTTGATGGCGTTCTACGACAGGCAGCCGCCAGGTGAGAAGACCAGCCGCCTATCGAGACTGACGCGGGGCGTTGTGAAAGGAAAAAAGCAACGACGGCTAACATGAGGTGCGGCGCGGGGATGCTCAGGCACATGGTTCCATGGGCATTGGAGATGGCGGAGGCTTTCCTTGATAGGAGGAATGGCGTCGACGAGCGGGCAGCTGTAGAATCGTCCATTCACGCAGGGATGAAAAGCTTATCTCGGTGTTACGAGGCACTCTCTGGCAATCACCCATTTGCTGTGGACATTCTTAGAGAGCATTCAAGTAAGTTTGCCACGCAGACGGCCGATTTGCAAGACGCGCTTCCTGCCCATTTTAAAGTGAAGCCTAAAATGCACATGTTTTTGGAGCTGCGCATGGGCGGCGGTGAACAAGCGAAGCACTGGAACTATAGGGATGAGGATTTCGGTGGATCTGTAGCTGCACTTGGCCGAAGGAGGGGCCAAAGGAGGTCCATGAGAGCGTATTCAGTGGCATGCATCTCTAAGTTCTGCGGCCAGCCGATTGTGCGCATGCTTTGAAAAGATCGCTTCTGTGTGTATCGTTGTCATTCATTGCTGTCGGCTCAAATATGTTGGACCCCTCCCAGTGGGGTGAGCGCGAGCATGGGTGCTGAAGCCCCGTTTGCCCCAAAACGGCGGGTCGAACTATTTTCGGCGCGCCCGAACTATAGATCGACCCGCAGAAAAGTACGGCGCCCTCGCTTGAGACATCCTCACAAAACCGGCCCCGGGGGAGGTGCCCAGAGGAGCCCAGAGCGGCCTCCGGCACCGTTTCCGGACAGATCCGCTGGATCCGCTGGAGAATCCCAAACCGGCGCCCTCGCTTGAGACATCCTCACAAAACCGGCCCCGGGGGAAGGGAGCGGCATCCGGCACCGTTTCCGGACAGATCCGGACAGATCCGGTGGATCCGCGCCCCGGGGGAGGTGCCCAGAGGAGGAATGAGGAGGAGGAGGAGGAGGAGGAGGAGGAGGAGGAGGAGGAGGAGGAGGAGAAGATGATGGAGCTGCGGGGTGGAGGAGGACAGACAAAGGCAAGAGAAGGATGGAGGAGGAGGAGGAGGAGGACGAGGAGGAGGAGGAGGAGGAGGAACCTCATCCTCACCCTCGCCAACAGGCGCACGCACCTTCTTCTATATACAGAAACTCCCGATCAACCGCAGAGCGGCTGGCTAGTATGTTTGTATATGGACGACAAATCAGCGTCTTTTGCACAGGTTCGGCGAGAAACATGAATTATGAGGTAAACCAATTGTGTAGCCGATCTCCTGCTCGAAAGGTGTGCCCAGCTTGCCGCGCCACTTTGGCCCCCCATCGGACCCTCTGGGGCCCGTGAGAGGTGGCAGGGCGCGAGCAGAACACTGTTCTGTACTTCTTGCACGCCGTCGTTTCCCCCTCTCGTTCTCGGGCGCCAGCGCGCGGCAGATGGATCCCTTAGGGACTGGCGCTGGCTCCCCTTCCCTGGCGCCGCGCCAGAGGCGCGGGGGCCCAAGAAGTCCGCACGGATCTCCGAGAATGTGCTGGGGCAGCAAAAAGGTACCCATATCTCAACGGTTGGGAACCACTGACGAGCAAAAAAGCAGGAAAGCAAAAATATCATGCTTCGCAATTTTGTTGTTTTGCTGGGCGGAATTTGATTCGCCGCGCGCCCCGCGTCGGGGAAAAGCGCGGTGCCCGCACAATGCGCGGCGACATGCGGGGAGGTTGTGCGATGGCAGGCGTCTGTTAACGCACGATATGATATCGGGAGCCATGAGACAGGGGTCAATGCAAACGTGGGTCAGCCAGAGCGCCCGATCTAGCAGGATCCTGCAGGGCCAGGGTCGCATTGGCCCAGGTGTGGGTGCAGGATCCTGCAGGACCGTGCAGGATCTTTCGCATTGACCCGGGTTTGGTTGCAGGCTCTTGCAGGATTTTGCAAGGCCTGACTGACCTTGGTTTGGATTGACCCGGGTCAGAAGATCCCCGACCATACATCCATTCCGTGGGCCTCTCCTGGGGTTCGAGGCGAATCGAGACGCGGTGTCGAGAGAAGGGCAGCGGCATCGGTATGTATTCATGTGCATGTACACGTCGATCTGCATCTCTACATGTGCACATCAAAGGCTATTCCTCTCACCAGTTGTGTGCAGTTGTTGTTCCGACGCCTGCGCCACCGCTCGAGCGGCACGCCGCGCCGAGCGCCCCCGCAAGGCTCGATGTGATCCGACCGATCCGATCGATATCGATTTTGGCCCGTGCGATCCGATCCGATTCCGACATGCCGACCATCCGATGCGGCCCGATGTTCGCATGGCGCTGCCGTGCATCCTGGCGCGGCCGATCCGATTCGACATGCCGACGGTCCGATCCGATCCTGACGCGGCTTTGTCCGACGCGCATTCCTCGATGATCCTCACAACGTGTGTTATAGTCGACCCGCATAGTAAAGATAGGCATCCCTCCCACGGGTACACTTGCATCCCTGCCTCCTGGGTCCATCCTTGGACACTTTCGTTGGCCGCGCCCCGCTCGAAACGCTTCGAAATGGCCGTCCAAGGCCCTTGCATCCTTATCGCGCATCTTTCCTGCACTGGTTGACTGTAGCCCAAGCGTGCGTTTTCCCCGACTCGCATCAACTGGCGCCTGACCTGCGTTCACCACCTGGCGCCCGCGGACTGAGACCGTGTTTACCCCGCTCGGCTCCGCCGGTAGCGCGCAGCCTGCATCGACCCTCGTTGCGCCGCCTGCGCCGTATGGAAGCACCTCGCTGGACAACGGCACGTTGGCGTTCACACACGTTCTGAGGATCATCGCATTCCGATCCGGCCCGATGTCCCGATTCGACGCTGCTCGACCCTGCCGCTCAAGCGGCGCGCCGTGTGAAACCACACAGGGGTGACACGGGAACCATCGGACCACCTGTCCGGCCCCTCCTCCCTGGCCAACAACTGGGGAAGAGGGGGTTGAAACGCGAAGCGCGGGCAGCGGCGACAGATGATTCGGAAGAGGAGGAGGAGGAGGAGGAGGAGGAGGAGGAGGAGGAGGAGAGTTCGAGCGGCGCGCCGCACCACGCACACCCGCCGCAGGCTCCCAGCAGCTGGCCGCCCTGCTCGCCACCGGCGCCCCGCTCACGGCGCGGGCGCTTCGACGCAGGCGGACGGCTCGGCCTGCCCGTCGCCGTGGCCGCTAGGGCGCAGTCGTCGGTGGCCTCCGGCGGCACTCGCTGGCCTTCGGCGGCCTTCAGCTCAGGGGGCCCCCAGGACGTGGCGTTGCAACTTTTCGAGCTGGTCGTGTTCGCCCAGTTTGAGTCTCCCGCCTCCAAGTGCCCCCCCCTCCCTCCTCCTCCGCGGCCGCCCCGTCTGTCTCATCCTCCTCTCCTGGACGCTGGGCAACTTGCTTCTCGTGGTCCCCGTTTGGCCCTAATCGCTGGTGCAGCCATTCTTTCTCGCCGCCGACGGACAAGAAGTTCGCCCAGATTCGGGCCCCGGGGCCCTCGCACATCGATCTGGCTCAAGACACGGCGCAGGAAGGATCGAGCCGGGGGCTCTGAAGGCGTGATCTCTCACGGCGCCGCAGCCTTTTCTAGCCACGTCGGGTCTCAGCGGACAACGATCCTCTTTCTCGGCCCTCGAGGATCAGAGGACGGAGGAGGAGGAGGAGGAGGGAAAGAGAGGAGCAGGAGGAGGTAGGAAGGAGAGAGGAGGAGCCGGAGGCATGATCAGGAGATGGAGGAGAGGAGGAGGAGGAGGAGGAGAAGGAGGAGAAGGAGGAGGAGGAGGAGAGGAGGAGGAGGAGGAGGAGGAGGAGAAGGAGGAGGAGGAGGAGGGTGACTTGAGTCAACGCCAGTTGGATTTGCCTTCGGGGGGGCCCCATCCTCCGATTATTGCAGGCCCTCCTGCGGCTGCTTCGAGGCGGGGATATTTGTCTGTCACGACCGTTGGGGACCGATCTTCGGGGACCTCAGCGGGCGGGGGATATTTCATGTGTATGGGTATACACAGGTACATAGATGCACAGCTAATCCGACCTGTATATATATATATAGAACTGTACAGAAAGAGAGAGAGAGAGAGAGAGAGAGAAAAAAGAAAAAAGAGAGAGAGAGAGAGAAAAAAAAAAAACATAGAAATAAGATGAAGAGACACAAACAACAAAAAGTGATCCACGGCCTATGCCTGCCGAGGTGCCCGAAGATCGGTCCATCGGGCGGCGGCTCTGCATGCAAATTCTCGCCTGGCAGCTGCGCCTCTGCGTCGTCGGCGCTGTCTGCGGCTGTCTTCGGCGGTCTTCCGCGGCCCTGCGCTGCAATTGGCGGCCTTTGGCGGCCCTCGGAGGCCCTCCGGCGACCCACTGCGGCCGCAGCGGTCGCCGCCGCCGCCGTCATGGTCCGAGGGTCGAGGACCGAGGCTCGACGATCGTCCGCGCAGATGCTTTGACGCTTTGATTTTTTGGGGGGGGGCGGCCGCCAGCGCCCCCAGCAGGCAGTCGTCGTGATCCCTTCCGCCGCCGCCTTCGTCGTCGACGTCGCCGTCGCCGTCGTGATCGTCTTCGTCGTCGTCGTCGCCGCTGAAGGCACGGGCGGGCCATGGCTGCCGCGCGCCGGCGTTATCGCCGCTGCCCACGTCGCTGTATGTCGAAGGTCGCCGAAAAGCCGTCGGAGGTTATCGTAGGTCTTCAGAGGCCTTCGGAGGTCGCTGGAGGTCCTCAAGCGTCCTCGGAGATCCTAGGAGGCAACCACAGAGTCTCAGAAGTCGTCGCGTCCGCCGTTTCCGTCGTCGTCGTCGTCGTGGTGCTCGTCGCCGTTGTCGTCTTCGTCAGGATCGCGATCTTTGCTGCCGTAGTCGTTGTCGTCGCCTCCTCTTCCTGTTTTTGTTTCTCCCCCTGTTTCCGCTCCTGCTCTTGCTCCTCGGCCTCCTCCTCTCTGCCACGTTCGGCGCTCACTGGAGCATCACAGCAACATGCAACAACTCCTGCCTCTGGCCTTCGGACGCCCCCTCGCAGCCGCAGCTGGGCGCGGCGATGACATACGCGCCAGGCTGGTGCCCGGCAGTGGACCCCGGACGGTTTTGAGCGGAGTCCACGTGGAGGGGGGCAATAGATGGGGGGGCAGCGAGGGCTGCAGAAAAGGAGCCATATATGGCCCCTGAAGGGGCCCTTCAGGGCCCCCAAGGTGGGCACGTCTCTTCCCCCCTCAATTATTCCCCCCCATTTTCGAGCGGAGTCCATGCGGAGGAGGAGCTGAGGATGAAGAGTTAAGAGGGATAAACGAACCACGCGCGTGCGAGTTGCAAGTGACGGGTGTGATGCGGCACTCCTGCGTTGGTTGCAGAAACTCTCGAGCAGGGGGGGACGGGGGTGGTGATTGACGAGGAGGACGAGGAGAAGGAAGAGGAGGAGGAGGAGAAGGAGAAGGTGAGGAGGGGGGGAAGGATCGGGGAAGAAAAGAGGAAGAGGTACTCGGCTGTGAGATCCCCGTGTGAGGTCCTCCTGTGAGGCCCTCGTCGTCACCGCTGGATTCGCCTCGACATTCTGGTCAGAGCGCACCCTGGAGGAGGTCTGGGGAGTAGCGGTATCGGGTCTTTTGGTTTCCCCAGAGGAGGAGGACGGCGGAAGAAAAGGAAACGTTCGCCATCGCGGACGATGAAGAGAAGGAAAAAGCTCTGTCGAAGGTCTTTGGAGGATTCTAGGCCGTCTCTGGGGGAGCTCAGTCGGCGCGACCGCTTCCCATGGCCACCCCAAATTTATCCGCACTGGCCCCACACTGTTCTCTGGATTGCCCCGCCCATGGTTACTCGCAGTCCTATTCGAATCGATCCGATTCCCAACGCTCGATTCCGATCTCGATCTGATCCGAGACGAATCGATTACCTCTCTGGTAGGCAGGGGCCGATCTGCGAGCAACAGCGATCCGATCCCGCCCGAGTCCGCGACGATTGACGCACGATCCGACCCGTCTCCGATCCGACCCGACTTCGCGATTCGAGCCAGTTCAGGTTTGCCAGCCCCTCCCTTCTTCAAAGTGAATGATGTCCTAGGTTCCTCTGACGTCCATGGATAACGCACCCTCCCTGCCCTTCCCAGGGAGGCCCGCACGGCCTCATGCCAGGCCTAACTTGGGAGCCCTGTCATCACTGCGCCAGTTGCGGCCGATCTACGACGGCCCATCGCATCGCGACGACTATCAGCGAACCCCTGAGCACCGAACTCCCCGGGCTTCCCCAGCCGCCCCTCCCTCGGGACGCAATTCGTCCGCTCTACTTCGCCGTGGGCCAGGGGTGTCCCCACGGGAAGGGCGAATTGGACCTCGGGGCTTTCCTGGAAGGTTTTGAAGACAATTCACAGGGCTCATTAGGGCACGGTCAACCGTCATAATGAGGATGAGCAACTTACCAAGGTTACCTTTGCACCTTTCCCCCTCGGCCCATCCTGGGCCGCTCTCGCTGGCCGCGCCCCGCCCGCAGAGCGTCGGCATGGCCTTCCGAGGCCCGTGCCGCCTCACGGTGCATCCTTGGGCTACAGTTTGATTGTAAGTCGGAGGGCACCAACTATACACCAACACCGATCCTGGCCCAGGGTGATCCTGGGCCAGGATCGGTGTTGGTGTATGGTTGGTGCCTTCCTATGTAAGGCGTGAAGTGTGGCCCGAACGCCCAGGACCTCTTTCCCTCAGGAGCAGTTGGTTTCAGGGCGAATCCTCTCGTCAGCGAGCGGAGCGGGTCCAGGTGCACGCTGGTCGTTGATCCCAAGTCCCAATCTACTTTGGCCGCCTTCCTGCTTCAAGAGTCAAGTCTTGTTTTCCCTCTGCCCTCCTCTTCAGAGGGCGGCGGAAGCATAATCTGCTTCCAACGCCTTCCTACTTCATCTTCCCACCCACTTCTTCTGACCGATGGGTAGTCCTTCTCTGGGGGGGGAGGACCGAGGGAGGAGGAGAGGAAGGAGGAGGAGGAGGAGGAGGGAGGCGGAGGAAGAGGAGGAGGAGGAGGGAGGCGGAGGAGGGCGCCAACCTGGCCAGGTTCATCCCAGGCTTCTGATCGATGCGTGCGGCTTCACGCTTAGGTCAAGCGTGCGTTCTGCGCCGATGCTGGGCCCAGGATGGGCCTGTGCTGGATCGGTATACAATTGACGCCCTCCAACGCCCAGGGTCGGTTCTCCGAGCTGCGACTGGGCGTGACAACGCGATGGCGTGAGGACGAGCTTCGGCTGGGCGGTTCTCCGAGCTGCTGTGACACCCGAGGGCGTGAGGACGGGGAAGCGAGAAGTGGAAAGGCCCAGGATTGTGCACATGCGGCCTCCCAGGTTGTCCCAGCCTGGCCGCAACAGGCCCCCCGAGTAACCTCGGAAGGACTGTAGTTTTGGGTTCCCCCCCCTGTCTCTCTCGGCGGGGAACAAACTCCGCCCCTCCTCCTGCTCCTCCTTCTCCTCCTGCTCGTCGTCGTCGTCGTCGTCATCGTTGTTGTTGTTGCGCGCTGGGTGCCGCGGAGAAATAATTAAATTCCATTCGTGGTGGGACTCCAGTCCGTCAAACAGGGCGCCGAAAAGATAATTATTTTTCAACTCTTTCGGTGAGGTTCTATAGACCTATCGAGGTTAGCAGGGGTCGATCAGAACGTTGTTTTGGCAGTCTCGTGGATCATTTTCGTTTGCTCTCCGTTCTCGTTCCGTTTTCGTTCGAGGGCCCGCCACGGACCGATCACGACTTCGGATTTGTGCCACAACGCTGTTCTGGGCAATCGGTCGGACCGTTCTCGTTTCAAAACGCCTCGGAACGCAAACGGAGCAAAAGCGCAAAACGATGTTCTGGCCAACCGCCGAGCAGTTCAGGGCGGTCTCGGCGCCCCAGCTCCGCGCCCCATGGGGCGCCGCTGCAGGCGTCGCCAGGATGTGGAAACCGCCCGGGCCTGCTCGGGGGGCCGCCGAGGCCAGCCAGGACTACCAGGGGAGGGTTGTCGCTGCGCTGGCCGCGCTGGCCCGAGACTTTTCAAATCCGAGATCGTCCAAATGCCTAAAGGATGAGCTGGAGAGGGTGATAAAGGAGGATACCCAGACCCCGTCGTTGTGATTTGTTTCACGACGTGGACCCCCAGGATTCCAGACACCCTTCCGAGGACCAGTGCGTTCCATCATGATTTGTGTCACGGGTCCAGGGGTGCTGGAGGGATCTGGACCTCTCAGATGGGGTCCGAGTAGATGGGGTCGGAGGACCGCGCCGCATCGCTGATGCATCAGCGATGCGGCTCGACGTCGCCGATACATCGCCGATGCAACGGCGATGCATTGCCGGTGCATCGGCGATACATCTGCGATTCCGTGCAATCGCCCGACCCCATCTATTCGGACCCCATCCAGGAGGCCTCGAGAGGAGAGCAGGCGGAAGTATACTCCGTCGTGGCCTCGTCGGCCCCAGGGGCCGACCGCCAGGCGGGCGCCGATGCGCCGGTCCTCAAGTGAGCCGGCGGTGCCGACCTTCGACCCCTGGCTCGAGTGCGCGGGCTACCTCGACCGCGGCCTCCTCCCCGACGAGGACCCGACGAGACCCCCTCCCTCCTCCCTCTTTCCGCTGCCTCTTCCTTGGCATGAACGAGGTGCGTCCTGGAAGACGGTGTCCCGGACGAGGACCAGGCCGCGGCGTATAATCCTTCGGAGATCCGCGCGCGCGGGCTTCTTGGATTGACGGTGGAACCCCCCTGACGGCGCCGGCAAGATTTACTCGGGTTGCGCACAGACAACCCCAGCAGGTGGTCCCGGCAGGTGGTCCAGGCTCCCCGAGTCGTCCAGGGCGGTCTTAACACCTTGGGGCGCTTCGCACCCTAAGTAGGGTTGATCGCAGGTGGATAGACCTCCTACCCCGACACGTCGATTGAGGATTGGCCGTTTTCGGTTCGCGAGAGGGCGTCGCGGCCGTCATTTTTGCGGGTCCAGGTCCGTCGGTTTCGGTCCCAGGCCGTTTCCACCAAGGGGAGGTTCACTAAGGGAGGTTTGCCCAGCGCCGAGTTGGTGTAAAGGTACTTAGACCGCCCGGGGCTGCTAGGGGAGATTGCCGAGGCCAGTTGGACTGCCTGCGGGGGCTGTTGTGCGCGACCCGAAGCCTACCAGGCCTCCTCGCGCTGCAAATTGAATTCGGGGAGGGGAAAACATCGTACACGAGAGCTGTCCGAAGTCCAAGCGGTTTCCTTGTCCCCGGCGGCGCATCCGTCGCCGCCCGGGCGCCGCTCCTGCCGCGCTCCCCGCGCCAGGGAAGGAGGTCCAGCGCCAATCCAAGAAATGTGCGCCGACCTTCGACATCATAAGCGTAAGCATTTTTTGTTGGCGGCCTGGAGGAAAGTCTGCTTGCATGGCAAGCCACCCAGGCAAGTTCATTTGCAGGTCTTTAGATCCAGGCAAGTTTGCTTCCATGGAATTTTCCCCGGGACCGTCACAAAACGGCTTAGGACGGACAGCCAGGTCCCAGGAAAGGGATCTGGACATCCAGAGGCTCATGTTGTGGAACTGTCTTCGGAGTTGGGGGTTCTTTTTGGTGCCACTGGCCCCGCCGCTCGCCTTGGTCGCGATTGAGATGTTTGGACGTTTGCCATTTCCCATTTGCCCCCGATTGCCTGACCTGATTTGTTCGGAATGCCAGGAGTCGCCTCCAGCCTTGCCATTTGTCTTGGTTTGTTTCGAAATCTGTTCGCAGCCCAAACCCCTTGGCGCCGGCAAAGGGGAGATGTCCCTACTCTTCTGTGTTTGGTTATCGTTTTGAATCGAGTTCTGTGGTCTCCGTCCTTTCTCCCTCCCCTCATCCTTGCGGCTCCATGGGGGGCTGCGGAGTGCGAAATTGTCGCCATTTGTCGTGGGCTCCTGGGAGGCACGGCGGGGAAGAGGGGCGCGCAGACCCAGGCGAGACTTTGCGGCTCCCTGGCAGGCTGCGAGGTGCGAAAGGGTCACCTTTTTCGTGGGTTCTTGGGGGGCACGGCGGAGCGGGGGAGGGGCAACCAGACCCAGGCGAGACTTCGCGACTCCTTGGGTTGTTGCTGCGACGTGCGATCGTGCCGCGACTTTCGCGGGCTTTGGGGCGGCATGGTTGAGTGGGGTTCCACGCAGACCCAGGCGAGACCTCGCGGCTCCCTGGGGGGCTGCGATGTGCAACATTGTCGCCATGTCCGTGGGTTCTTGGGAGGCACGGCAGAGTGGGGGAGCACGCAGACCCAGGCGAGACCTCACGGCTCCCTGGGGGTTGCTCGTTTGTATTGAGCGGTCTTAGGTATAGCCGCCATATGTTTAAAAGAGGGTTGGGTACGTTGCATGGAATGTGTTACGCGAGTCATCCCCCTTGATTCTACGCCCCCCACGGGGAGGGGATGTGCCCCTGCCACCCACCTACCTTCCACCCCCCCACGCTCACATGCACGTGTTGGCGGTCGCAAGGTATTGCGGTGGCCGCGCGCACCTTGCATGCTGTAGTTGTCGCGCGTTATTGTTCCGATTGCGGGCATCCTATGGCGCTCGCAGGCACACTGCTGTGTTCGCAGGCATATTGCGGCGCTGTCAGGCTCATTGTTTGCGCTCGCAGACATTCTGGCGAGCGCAGGGGTCATACGTTTGGCGGTGGCAGGCAGTTCAGGTATTGGCATGGTCTGGCCTCCGTCACCGTCAGATCGTCGCAATCACACTGGCGGTTGTGCTCGCTGGTTTGCCGCTGTGTTCGCAACAAGGACGACGAGGAACAGGAGAGCGGAGGGATTCGAGAGGTTATCCAGGCACCCCCAGGCACGTCGCAGTATTCACAGGCAGACCGTGGCGTTCGCATTCAACAGTGGGCGTGCTACTGGCAAGTCCGACACACCTGTGCATGCGCGTCATTGCTCGCAAGACCATTGTGGTGTTCGCAGGTACGCTATGGTGTTCGCAGGCTATCATGGTTCTCACAAGCATGGCGATGAGCCTCTATACACTCGCGAGCTGGCTCGCCCTGGTGCTTGCAAGCACGTTTGTGGTGATCGCAGGCAGGCGGTGATCATACACCACAGTGCCTGTGGACACCACGTATGGCAAACTTGCACCCCATGCAGTCTGGTATACAGGCATGGTTGACCCAACGTGCAGAGGACCGTGCCAGAAACATCAAACATAGTTGACCCATTGTTACCCCATTCTTGCCACCCGAAACATCATGCCAAGTAATACGACCCCCCCCCGGATATTTCAGATTCAGGCCCCGTCGGGACCCTGGAGGTGCCCGCAGGCTCTTGTAGTATGCGCAGGCACTGGTATACAGGCGCTGTGGGGCAGGCGTTGTGGCGTACGCACGCGATGTGGTGCGCGCAGATGGTCTTGCTGAAACAACAGCTGTGGTGCACACGGCAGGCGTACTCGAGTGAATACGCATCGTGGTGCACCCAGGCATTGTGGTGTGCACAGGCCTGGTCGCGCACGCAGGCCTTGCGTTTCGTGTCCGCACGGGGCCAGATAGCGCTCCCCTGGTGTGCATCCCGAAGGCGCTGTGCGGGGGGGGGGGGGGGCGTCGCGCAATTCCCCCGCCCGCCCCTTTCCTAACGCGGCGCGTAACCCCCAAACATGTTATATCAATTGTTCGCATGTTGTTGTAGTGCTCTTTGTGTGAACACTTGAGCGTGAAACCTACAGGCTGGCCTCAAGTGTGGACGCTTCGCGTATCCCCACCCACTTGGTTTGTCCTGCAGCGTCTTTCACGCCTCTAGAACCGCAGCGTAGTTCGCTCTTGCGTGCTCAGTGCCTAATTTAGAGCTGGGCGCGGCTGCCTCGTTTCTGGACGGCGCGCGGATGGACCGCGACGAACGCGAACAAAAATATCCCCACCCAGCCCATCCAGGAACGAAGCCCAGGAGAGTCGGGGCGACCAGGGGAAGTGTAGGAGCAAGGCAAGGGGGTAACCGTTATCTGTCGAATGGGGAAGCGGAGGAGGAGGAAGGGGAAAAGGAGGAAAAGTAGGAAGAGGATG
>CAUYUJ010014766.1:266987-281987 GCA_963575745.1 Prorocentrum cordatum | reverse complement strand
GGTGGCGGCCCAGGAGCCGTTGGAGGCGCCGAGATAGATGGCAGGCAGGGACATGCGCGGCGAGGGCTGGTCACCGCGGGACCCCGGCTGGAGCGCCGCCTCGCCTTCTCGGCGTTGAGCCTCGCGGCGGCGCACCTGAAGGCCGCGAGCGGGCGCTTGCTGGCCCCCCTGGCGCCCTCGGGGATTGCGATCCTCGCCCCGCGCCGCCCTCCCACGGCGGCGTTGGGCCGCATTTTCGAGGTGCCCGGCGTGGCCGAGGCGAGGGTCAGGACGCAGAGGGCCGAGGCCGCCGACACGCGGGACACCGTCTACGGTTTGTCGAAGCCCGCGAAGGATGAGCTCGAATGGGCGTCCATCCTCGTTCCGACGGCGGCCGCCGACAGCTCCGCCCCGTACGATGACAGCATCTACGCCATGGGTGCATCTCCGTCGATGGGGGCTGTGGGGGGCACCCGCGCCCCTGCCGGCCTGGTCGCCCACCTGGCGCTACGGGGGGCGGCGCGGGGGGTGCTCCCGCCTCGAGTCGGCGCCGAGAGTGGCCAAGCTGGAGATCGGCCAGCGGGGCGCCAGCGCTGAATCGGACCACATCGATGGGGGTCTTCTTCGAGCCTGGGTGGTTGCACCACCCTTTCGCGGCCTCCCGCCCTGTTCTACGAGTTCCTAGAGATCGGGGGCGGCCAGCGCCACCCAGGAGGCGGTCAAGCTGGTCCTGCTCCGCGGGCCCATTCTGGACTTGAGCTACAGCGTCTGGCACGACCTCGGCGACCAGCGTCTTGTGGGGGCGGTCCTCTGGCTCACCTCCTGGTCACGGCGGCCCTCTTTTCCGATGGTCGAGCCCCCGCCGACGAGCTCCTCCGCAGGGGGGCGGTCCGGGGCGGGGCCCGAGGGCTTCGACCGCCTCGACCCCGCGAGGCGCTTCGGAAACATCCTGGCCCCCCGCTCCCTCGCGCCGCTGCTGGCGGCGGCCTCGCTGGAGTGGCGGGGCTTGTCGGGGCCCCGAGGAAGTCCTAGATGCGGCAGCGTTCGGCCCGGCGGCGCCTGCGCGCGCGGGCCAGCACTTCGGCGAACTAGCTCGCATCTCGCGCGTCGGGGCCCGCCTGCAAGAAGGGCTTCGCGGCCGTGGAGGCGCGGGCCGACGCGGGCGCGACGCGCCGCTGGTGTCTTGGCGGCCGCGCCCACCCATTGGCCCATTCATCGTAGAGGCGGACAGCGCGGAGTCGCCCCTCTTCCCGAGCTGCGCGGCGGGGGTCGCGGCAACGATCGCCGGGGCGTCTGTCCGCAGGCCCCAGCTCGCCGACGAGGAGCAGCGCGCTTCAAAATCATGCTCCGGGCAACCGATGATGAATGAGATCCCCCTCGCCAGCCGCTGGGAGGGGAACCGGCGCTGGCGCTGGAAGCGGCCCGCGCACCTCAACCTTCTGGAGTCCGCCGTCGCGGAGAACTGGCTGGAAGGGTCGTGGGGGGCGGCCTCGCGGGCGCCCGCGGCGCCCTCTCCGCCGGTGGCCCGGCGGCGCACCGCCGTCGGGAAGGCGCCCCCGCTGCTGCGAGAGCCCCAATGCCTTCTCGGGCGTCGGCCGCCGTAGGACGCGCCCGGCGACTTCGACGCGGGCGCGGGACTTTCTTCGACCAAAGCACCTTCGGCGGCTTCCCTGGGGAGGGCTGGCGCGCGGGCCTCGTGGCGCGCGTGGCGATGCTCTTCGCCTTCAGGGTCGCTGACGAATGGCCCCCTTCTCCCGCTGGCGGGCCAGGTGGCGCGTCGGCCTCCGCGTTGGCAGGGGGCGGGGCCCTTGCGGACTTGCGGGCTGGGCCCCGAGCCGCCCGCGGGTGGGCCTCAGCCCGCCCCCGGCCCGCGGGCGGAGGTGCGTCTGCCTGCAGCGGCTCGACGGCTGGCCCCAGGGGCGCGGCCGCCGCCTGGCCGACCTCCCGGGCGCGAGGGGGCCCGACGTGTTCCTGATCAACATGCGGCTGGAGGAGTACGGCCGCTTCCTGTGGCGCTCGGGGGCCGCCTTCTACAAGCTGCCCGAGACGATCCATGCATCCTCGGGGGTCCACGGGGAGCTTCGACTTTCCATCGGGAGTGCGTGGGGCGTGGGCTACGGCTGGCTGGAACAGGAGCCTGGAAGCCATCGCATCGCCATGCACGTAACCGTCTTGAGGCTCTTCGTCGCGCTCGCGCTCCTCTGGAGTTGGCCACGTGTCAGGGCTTCGCTGGCCGCGGACTGGCGAGTCATGATGAGGTCCGTGGAGTTTCTTGGTGTTGACAGGGTAGATTGCCTGCTGACGTCTGGCATGGCGTCGCCCTTTTGCGTTGGTCCTTTCGAGAGCCGAGGACGAAACGGCGGGGGGCCAGGGCGCCGTCTGTTCGAATCGGCGATGTGCAGACAATCCGATTTCTCTCGTCCGCCTTCACTCGCCCCTCTTCCCATGCTTGCCTCTGGCTGATAGGGTTGGGGGGATTCAGGACTAGAGTTATTGCCCGCGGTCGCGCGCCCGGCCAGACCACAGGGAAAGGGGGGGGGGTCGATTGAGGGCCCCCAGAGCAGGCGGCACCGCAGCACATTTTCTTGGACCGACGGAAGACGGAGGACTCGTTCGATCTCCTGGTGGTTGGTTCCAGACCCGCATGCTGTTGTTCTCCATACAAGAAGTCACAGCCGCCAGTCTCGCTTCGCGTTTTGAGCCCATGGTCCGTGCGGACCTCCATGACGCACCTCTCATAGTTTCTAGAAGGGTTGAGCTGGCCACTGCCTGGGCGACCCAGGACATCTCCCTTGGTTTCTGGCCTGGTCTCTCCCAGAATATCTTTGAGTAGATTCGTCAGCCTTCTCGCTCAATATTTCGCAATTTGGGCTAGCGGTGCACCTTCGTGCGGTGGCATCGCTATATATATATATATATATATATACACACATCTATAGATGTATTCGCCTAGGCTCTTAAGATAGGATTTGGGGAATTCGGGTACAGCCTGGATTTTGCTGTCGGGCTAGCGTCGTGCTGGTGAATCGTATGTATGGCCTTGCGCTGTCCTGACTGCGCTCGGGTGGCTAGGAACCATGCTTGAAGTTCTCAGCTCGGCGCGAGTAATAAACACAAAGTCCCTGATAATAAGGTCGACTGCCACCTCTCGCGTCGGGTCTTGGCTCAACCCTGCCCGCCCGTTTATATTCCCACCCTGCTGTGAGGCCCAGGGTAGAGGTTGGATTTCGCTGTGGGGCCAGTGTCGTGCTGGTGAAAAGTATGTTTGGCTCTGCGCTGTCCTGACTGCGCTCGGGTGGCTAAGAACGGTGCTTGAATTTCTGAGCTCGGCGCGAATAACAAACAGAGGGTCCCTAATTAGTGCCCCCCTTCGCGGCCCTCTAGAATGGCATCTTGGGGACCCGTTGTAGCGTTTTTGGGACGCTCTTGGGCGCTTTGGGGGCTGTCTTGGCCTTTTTGGGCTTCTCTTGTTGCCCTCTTAGGGCCATCTTGTAGCCGCCTTGAGGCTTCGGAAGGCCATCGAAAACGAAAAGGCGAGATAACAAAAAACATGTACTTCCCTTAGGTGTTGGAAGGATCTTTGCCTTTGGGCGGCTCTCTTGGGGGTATTCCGAGGCCTGCTGGGGCCGTCTTGAGGCAGCTTTGGAGCTTCCAGGAGCATGTTGGAAGCCATCTGCAGCAATGTTGAGCCATCTTGAGCCGTCTTGGAGGCCATCTTGGGTTCGCTGAGGCCTTCTTGGAGCCATCATGGGCCATTTTGGACGCTCCAATCGGTCGCGGGGTGCCCCGTCTGGGTCCAGGGGGCCGCGGGGGCAAGGGGTTATGGGGGAGGGGTACAGCCCCCCCCCCCCCGAGGGGAAGAAGGGGACCTTGGAAGAGGAAGCGCGCTAAACCGTTCACGCCCTTGTGAGATTCCCAGCTCCCCAAGGCGCGCTCTCGACCAGCACAGATGTTACGCACGTGCTGAAACATGCGCCCGCCTGCTGGCGTCGATGCAGCCGCAGCGGCTGCCGCAGCAAGACCAGCAGGAGCAGCAGCAGAGAAGTGGCGACGAGAGCGTCCGCAGCAACGGCAGCGATAGCGACAACGCTCCTGGCGCTTGCCAGCCCCCGATCACGGGGCGCCTCGCGGAGCAGACCGGCATGTTCCCTTCCCGGAGGAGCAGCGTTGAGCAGCGGTGAGCAGCAGGAGCAGTTGGTAAAGCCTCGGGCTGCGCAGAGGCAGCGTCTCCCCAGGTAGTCTCGGCTGGTTTCAACAGTTCCCCAGAGCAGTCCAGGGCGATCTCAACACCCTGGCGCCACTTCCGGCGGCGCCCCTTGAGCGTTCCGCGCCTTAGGGCTGTAGTGTTGACACCGCACCGCACTATTCGGGAGGCCTGTTGAGGCCAGCCCAGGCTGCCTGGGGGGGCTGTCTGTGCGCAACCCGAGGGCCTTACCAGACTTCCTCGCGCTGCGAAGTAATCCCGAGGAGGTCAAAACTATGTAAATGTAAACTGTCCGAGCTCCGCGCGGGTTCCTTGGATCGGCGTTGGGACCCCCCTGGCGGCGCATCCAGCGCCGCCCATGGCACACTCCGCGCACCAGGGCGGCGGGTCCAGCGCCGATCCAAGAGATCCGCCCAGATGGCTGGATCGCGCTGCTGACGCAGGTGCATGGGGCCGTCTAGAATTGGCATTCGCGAGGAGAGCATGGTATATTGAGGCACCGCGGTACCTCCACCTCAGTTCCGCGCGCTGGGCCAGGTTCCTGCCCGACAGAGGGTGCTAGTCTGTCTGTCCTCCACCACCAGGAGCAGCAGCAACAGCAGCAGCATGCAGCAAGAGCACCGCCAGCTCGATCCGATTCGATTTCAATGTCTCACTGATCCGATGCGACCCGACGCTTACATGGGGTCGTTGTGCATCCTGGCGCAGCCGATCCGATCCGAGTTGGACCCCGTGCCGATGTATCCCGAGCCGATGCACGTTCCGATTGGAGCCGACTCACCGATTCGATGCTGATTGATCTTGCCAAGAGCAGCGGCAGCAGCAGCAGCAGCAGCAGCACGCAGAGAGAGCGCCGCCGGCGACTGGCAGCAGCGGTGGCATTGGCACCGGCAGGCCGCGCCCGGCGAGGAGGGAGCGGCAGCGGCGGCAGTGGCGGCAGCGGCAGCGGCAAACAGCGGCGGCGGCAGCGGCAGACAGCGGCAGTGGCAAACAGTGGCGGCGGCAGCGGCGGCGGCAGCGGCGGCGGCAGCGAGAGCGCCGACAACGAGAGCGCCAGCGGCGTCGGCAGATGGCGCGGGCGAGGAGTCGGCGGCGCTGCGGGCGCGGCCACTGCCCGCGCTGGCGCCGCAGCGCGGCGCGGCCGCAGCGGCGACGGCGCCTGCGCCCGCAACGCCAGCGCCCGCGGCGCCGGCGCCCGCGGCGCCAACGCCCGCGACACCAGCGCCCGCGGCGACGGCGGCCGCCGCAGCGGCGCCGGCGGCCGCGGCGGCCGCGCCGCTTCGGGAGCGGCGGGGGCCGCAGGAGCGGCGAGAGCACGAGGACGACGACGAGGACGTCGACGGCGACGACGACGACGACGACGACGACGACAACGACGACGACGACAACGACGACGACGACGACGACGACGACGGCGGCGACGGCGGCGACCATGACGACGACGACGGCGGCGGCGGCGGCGACGACGACGACGAGGACGAGGACGACGACGACAACGACGACGACGACGAAGAGAACGATGACGACGACGACGACGACGACGACGACGACGACGACGACGACGACGACGACGACGACGACGACGGCGATGAGAGCCGAGTTGTTGCCTGAAAACAATCGGGGTGGAGGTCAACCTGAGAGAAGAGGTCAGCGAATTGCCTGTGGCTCACGCGGCCTTGGGATCCACGTGGGGCGGCTTCTCCCCTTTCAGCCAGCAAACCCGCCGCCCGCATTCAACGTTGAGTGCCGCCGGTGACCCAGAATCGGTTGATGTTGAACGATCTGACGTTTCGGTTCACGGCCGATCGTTCAAGGTTGAACGATCCAGCGAGGTGTCAGGAACCAACGCCGAAGTCGGCACGTCTTGAACCTGCCGTACACTGGCCTTGGAGCTACACTGTGCAGCAGCTGGCCGAGCTTCGTGACAGGGCCCTGGCCGACCCGGGCTTTGTGCTGACCCTGGGCTCGAGCTAAACGGTGTTCTGGCGATTTCGTGGACCGTTTTCGTTTTGATGCTGTTTCGCAGCGAAGGCAGAACGAACACCTAGCGAGGGAAGTCGAAACCAAAACGAAGACGAAGGAACACGAAAACGATACCGCGCGCCAAACTCGACATGTTCGTAGCTATCATGGGAAACATCGCTTGGCGCTCCCAACATCAGCATCGCATGCGGCCCCCCGCTGCCGAACTGAGGAAGCCAGGCCCTATATGGCAGAACGGGTACCCAAGCGGAATTCTGGGTATTCCAGGGCGCTCGGTCGGGCAACATAAACAGTTGTTTTGTTTGTGTGTTCGTCTTCCGCGGGCCAAGAACCAGGAGGGGAAAAAACACACAGACACAATTAATCGTCGATTCCCCAGTAAATATGGGAAAATATGGGAAGAGGGGGGGAAGACAAACACACAGAAAATATGGGGAAATCTTATTTGAGTGTATTTGTTTGTGTGTCCTTGGGCCCCTTGGGAGGAAAAGGTACCCATACCTCTACCCCTTCGCCCTGTTCCCCCTTTTCGGGCCTCCTGGGGGGCCTTCGTCGCCACCGCTGGATTCGCCTCGAACTCCTGGTCAGAACGCGCCCCGGGAGAGATCTGGGGAGTGGCGGTGTCGGTACCTTTTGGTTTCCCCAGTTGCCCTCCGCGGCCAGCCTGACAAACAGCTGCATCTGCACAGCAACGGCATCGGCTGGCGCCGAAAGGCGGCACACTGCGGGTCGCCAGGGGCTTCAGGCGTGGTCACCTGAAGCAGTGAGCCAGGGGCGCCTGCCCACGGGGCACGGGGGAGAGGCGTGGGGGGGGGGGCGGGGGGCGATGGAGGGAGGGGAGGAGAGCTGCAGGGTGCGCGCGCCCACCCGAGCTCCGCGTCAGCCCGCTCCGCGCAACAGCACGCGGCACTTGCGGGGGGGCATCCACTATTGAGCGGCAACATTTTACTGCACTTTCGAAAAATAGGTTAAATTCCATCCACGCGCAATATTGCGGCCAGTGCGCAAACTATTGCATCCAGGCGCCAACTATTGCAATTGCGATCAATCTCGTAATATTCCCTATTCTCCCCCCGTCTGATCTTCTTCTCTGCGTGTTCCTCGATGAAGGGCTGCGTGCTAAGCAGGAATACGTTGTTTATACAGGCCCAGAGGAAGGAGTCGATACGAGGTGGAGCTCGTCCGCGCGACAATGTTTTTCTTGCGCTGAGCGCGGGCGCTCCAGAAGCGGCGTGTCTCTGTCACCCAAACTGCGTGCGATCCAGCACTGCACACGTCAGAGATGCCGGGCTTTCGCGCGCATGCCAATGGGTGGGGGGAGGAAGGAATGATTCGAAGCAAACGATGGACGGGAGCGAAGGCCGGCAGAGGCGCCCTGCGTCACCGTTCCCGCGCGGGCCGATTTCGGATCTAGCCGGGACCCCAGGTAAGGGGACCTGGTCAGTGGTAAGGCCTTGGGGCCACTACATTGGCCAGAATCCCAAAACCAGGTCTGCCGCAGCTGGGTTTTATTCGTGTGACGGCAGTTGCCATGAATGGAACGTGGCGGGGGGCGTCCCCCAGTACACATCACTAAACCAGGTCCCACTAAACCCAGTTCTGCCAACGCCCGACGATTTCCCAGCAGATAGCTTCCCCGTCGCCGCCTGCGTAACACGAATCCCGCAGCAACTGTTCACCCCCATCTTACCTTTTCCTCGTCGCGCTCCCCCGTCAAGGTTTGCGACCACTTGGAGCTCCAAAGTGCTGAGCACAAGTGCGCTGGCTAGACGGATCCAGAGGTAGTACCCAACACAATGCGCAGCTCGTCAGCGAGGCGCTTTTTCACTTGCACTGGGCGCGGGCGTTACAGTGGTGGCACATCCTCGCCACCCACCACTGCGTGCGATCCTGCCCGCCCTCCGCCTCCGTCCCGTTCCGCTCTGCTTCCTCCTTGCCTTCCACCTCCTCCCCCGACTAGGGGGCCACATGTGAACCCCACCCTCCCCCTCAGAAATCGTGGGGGGTAGGGGTAGGGTTCACGTGTGGCCCCGTACCGACGGACCACGTTGTCTGGCTGGACAACGGACGCCGATGGTGTGACAGTTCCACCCCGCAGGTATACATCCAGGCCGCCTGCAGGCGTGCGCCGTCTTGCGCACGGAGCGATGGGCGTGCCAAGAACGGGTGGAGCAGAATAGTACGTAGCACCCCGCAGATGCGACAAGAGTGAAGGGGCGGCGGGGACGTCGGCAGTCTGCGAGGCTCTGAAGGAAACTGCCGCAGGCGCATAATTTTGACAAATTATCAGAGTGAGGGGGCCGAACGGTCATTCATTGTCCCTGGGTGCGTCGCTGAACAGGGAATTTGTGGTGAGAATTCTGCTTGTTGCGTTGACTTCTCACTTCTGAAGAATGATTATTGTTGATCCCCCTTCAACGGTGCATGCTGTTTTTGCACCATCAAAGTGTGCCCCTCGAAGCTCGCACTCTGTTTTTTTGACAGGGGAAGTATTTGTGCTCAAACTGTGTACCTGGCCCCCTGGATTACAACAACAACAGCGGCTCCCGCTTTAGACTTCCTCCAAATATACTCAGGACCCCCGCTCCCGTCTGAGATTTCTTTACAATGTACTTAGGATCGGTGCTCCCGCCTGTGACTTCCTCGCACGTTAGTCAGGACCCCCGCTTCCATCTGAGACTTCTCCTCAATATACTCAGGAACGGCGCTCCCGCTTGAGACACCCTGACAATAGAGTCAAGATTTCCTCGCAATTCAATCAAGACCCCCGCTCCCATCAGATAACCCTTTCACATTATATCAAGGAATTGCGCTCTCGCCTGCGATTTCCATACAATGTATTCAGGAATCACACTTTCGACGCTCAGGAATCACGCTGCGCCAAGGACGCCGCCACAATTTACTTAGGAATCGCGCTCTCGCCATACGCAGGCGTCCCGCTTGAATGTCCCACCCGCCCGACCCGCCCGTCAGGGGATCGCCCGCCCGTCGTGGGCTCCCGCCCGAGACTTTCTTCAGGAGCGGCGCTTTCGCCTAGGACTTCTTCGAACGTTCACGCTCTTACCTTCCTGCTCTTCCTCCCTCTTCCTCCTCCTCTCTCTTCTTCGTCCTGCTCTCTCCCTCCTCTCTTCCCTCATCCTCATGTCTCTCTGCCCTATCCCCTCTCCCTCCTCTCCCTCCTCTCCCTCCTCCCTTCTCCCTACCCTCTGCTGCCTCCTCCCTCCCTCTTGCTTTCTTTCTTTCTCTCTCTCTCTCTTTCTCTCTCTCTCCCTCTCTCCCCTCTCTCTCTCTCTCCACCTACCTCTCTCATACGTATTGCTCTCTCTCTCTCTCTCCCTCTCTCTCTCTCTGCCTCTAGTCAACCGCCCCCCTGTTCGCTCCTTCTCTCCTGGCGTTTCCCTCTTCCTTCGCCCCTCCCCCTCCCTTCCTCCCACTTTCCCTCGTTCTCCCCCACCCTCTGTTTTTGCAGGGTCCACACCAATTCCAATGGCGGGCACATGTACGCCCACGAAGGATTGTCCGCGCGTTCAGGTTCGCCCGCCTGTTTAAGCCCGCCGCCCCCCGCAAACAGAAAGAATCCCCCAAAGGGCGTGTGATCGAAGACGAACAGGGTGGGTATCGAGGGTTTGCGGAATTCGTTTTGGATGACACACGGGCAAGTAAGAGCGAACAATCTTAGAATGTTTGTTGGTGTTGTTTGGGGGGGGGGGGGCGCCAGGGCCCGGCGCCCGCTTCTATTCAACCGCAACAACAAAAACAACAACAAAAACAAAAACAACAACAACAACAACAACAACAACAACAACAACAACAACAACAACAACAGCAGCAGCAGCAACAGCAACAGCAACAACAACAACAAACCAACGAAGCCAACGATAACAACAACATCATCACCAACACTCAGTTTAAGACGGGTCGCTATTACTTCGCCGTGTGTCATTCAAAACGAGTTCCCACACCCTCGATACCCGCCTTTTTGTCTTCGATCACACCCCCTTTGGGGGGATTATTTCTCTTTGCGGGGGGCGGTGGGCTTAGACAGGCGGGCAAACCTGAACGGGCGGACCTTTTTTCGTGATTGCACATGCGCCCGCCATTGGAATTGGTGTGGACCCTGCAAGAAGAGGAGGGGGAGAACGAGGGAGCGTGGGGGGAAGGGAGGGGGAGGCTCGAAGGAAGAGGGAACACGCCAGGAGAGAAGGAGCGAAGAGGGGGTCGGTTGATTGGAGGCAGAGAGAAAGGGGGAGAGAGAGAGAGAGAGAGAGGGAGAGGGAGAGAGCGGGGAAATGTATTTCCAACGAGTGAACGTCACAGGGTCTTGGGCAGAGGTCGCATCGCAAAGTGCAGTCGAGAGTCCATCGTGGATTGCCTTTGGTGCGGTTGAGCTGAAAGCCATTCATGGACGCACGGACAGTGGACTCTCGTATCTGAATGTGTACGTGAAGCATTTAGGGCGAACAGGTGTTGCGGTCGGAGGTTTGCTGGGTGAAGACGACCACAAAGATGCCATGATTCCCCAAGCGGATTAGAATAGGCCTGTGTTTCTGTCGGAAGGGACAGCGAGCAGCAAGACCTCCTTCTTCCGTGTCGTCAGTTGCACTGGCAATGTTCGGGTGACCGTACGAGTCGTCCCTACCTTGTGTAGGCACAGGGCGCGCTCTTTCTGTGGTAATATATATATATATATATATATATATATGGTTAATTCTAGTCCTGCGCAAAAAGTACTGACCCAAGAGACCCCGAAAACTACCCAGAGGAGCCGACGCTGGACCAGAACAGTCCTCGGAAGTGCCTAACACGTCCCCCGAGGCGGTCCCAACATAGCCGTAATAAACATACAGGACGACGTCCACCACGAATCACCTTTGTCGTCATCCTCCTTCTCTTCCGTCCTCTCTTGGGCCCCTTGTGGGGCAAACTGGGGGGTCCCTTTGCCACTTCTAGGCCACATTGGGGCCCTCTTTGGCCCTCTTGGGGTTCTCCTGTGTTGTATTTGCGGCCCTCTTGGCCGTCACAGGGGTCTCTTTGGGGCCGTCTTGGGCTCCTCCGGGGGCCCTCTTTGGCTATAGCTTGGGGCTCTCTCTGGGAAGTGCTGGGCCACACAGGCGCCCAAATCTTGAAAACACCCAGGGCTCGTGGACCGTGTTCCTTCGGACTTCGTTTCGCGGCAAAGGCAGATCGAAAACAGAACGAAGGGAAACGACAACAAAACGAAAACGAAAAGCATTGTTAAGCTCGAGCCCTGTTCAAAACTCAGGAAATCAAGGAGGTTGGCCTCTTCGCGCCCCCTCTGGGGGTTCTCTTGTCGCCCTCCTGGCCCGTCCTCGGCGTCTTGAGGCCATCTTGGGACGCCTTGGGGCAACCCTCTTGCCCTCTTGGAAGCATGTTAGGCACTCTTGGCAGCCGTGGTTGCTTGACTCGGCCGTCTTTGTAGTTCGGGAGCGCAACCCATGTGTTTCCCTGGGAGCGTGGCCATAGGGGCGTGGCTCCATAGTCGTTGCTTGCGCGAGATCGTGGTTTCGGGAGCGCGGGTCCATGGTTTCTTGGTGATATCTCGGGCCGCCTTGAGGCAGCACTGGCGGATCAGTGAGCGATGTGTTGGCCGTTATGGGACATCTTGGAGGTATATATGGCCGTCTTGAGTTGCAGGAAGCCAGGACATGCGAAGACCCTCACATTTTTCAACAAAAAACCTGGCGCAATCGATAATTTGGATTTCGTCGGGGCCTGCTTATGGTCATCGCGTCTCCCTCTGGCCCGTTTTCAAGACGGCCTCCTGGGCCGTCTTGAGGCAATTCTGGGTTGTC
Source organism: Prorocentrum cordatum (assembly GCA_963575745.1). Classification (NCBI taxonomy): domain Eukaryota; class Dinophyceae; order Prorocentrales; family Prorocentraceae; genus Prorocentrum; species Prorocentrum cordatum. Next base: position 270,008 of record CAUYUJ010014766.1, on the reverse strand, counting down.
GCACTGCTGTATCAGGCCGCCTTCGGGGCATAGCAGGCCATCTTCGCGGTCTCGGTGATCTGCTTCGGCCGTCTCGGAAGTTCGGGTGCGCGGATCCATCGTTTTTGTTACGGGTTGCCGCAGCCTTTGGAGTGCGGATCGTGGTTTGGTGTGCGGATCCATGTTTGTTTGCGAGGAAGCGTGGTTTCGGGAGCGCGGATCCATTGTTTTTGGTTACCAGTGTCCGTAGCGTCGGGATTGGCAATGCATGCAACGGTATGCTGTTACTTGGGGAGGGCGGCGTTCGAACAGTATTGCAACACTACTTGACAGCTCGTGTCGTTATATCACGCCTCAACTTGCCAAGTGTCACGGTGGAGGAGAACCGAAATTGCCAGCATACGAACATCTTGTACCCACATGAGGGGAGTATCGGAAATGGTTGCCAGCGCCGATCCCTCACATTGAGTTATTGTCGTCTGGATGAGTAGAATATGAGGTGCACGCTATGTGGAACAAGAGATGTTGGGCAAAACATGTGGTGTGAGGTATGTGGTGTATTTCACGTGTTGCAAGCTATGCAACAGGAGGGATGTGTGGTGCAAGCTAGGTTCTCCAAGCTAGGTGGCGCAATATTTACTGGCCTTCGGCCCATCCCGCCACTGCGCCTGGGTCGTGGGGATGAAGCCCATTGGATGTTCGTTGGGATCTCGTGGGAGGCTTCTCGGGGGCCTCTTGGAGGCAGTTTCTGGACGCCTCTTGGGGGCCGTTTGGGGGCCTCTTGGGGCGTCTTCTGGGACTCTTGGGGGTCTCTTGAGGGCCTCTTGGGGACTCCTGGGCGCCTCTTGGGGCTTCCTGGGGGGGCCTCGTGGGGCGGGGGACTTGGACTTTCGTCGCGCCCGAAATCACCAGGCACGAATGGTTTGGCGGGCGGTGAAATTTGAGGAGTAGGACTCTTTGTCCACTCTTAGCCTGTTGGCCTCCTTGCCTCGTGGCCTTCGGCAGTCATGCTCCTGGCCGGTAGCCTCCTGCGGAGACTGAAGATTTGGAGGGGAAGTTCTTTGCTCGCGCCTGGCCCGTTCTGAGTGCGGAGTTTGCCTTGTCCGTCCGTCCGCCCGTGTCTGTCTGTCCTTGGTCGGTGCGTCGTCGCATGCACCAGGGGGCCTGGTGGACCCTGCGCGCGCTGCGTGGGCGCCAACGGGCCCCGCAGAGTCCGGGGATGCGCGCGTGCATCGCCCCTCGCGACGCTCGCCGCGTGCCGCCGAGCCTCCTCGCAGAAGCGCCGCGGCAGCCTGCCCCGCCCACCCGCGCCCTCGCGCTCCGCTGGTTGGGGCGCCCCGGTGGCCTCCCAGGGCGGACCCAGCCAGCTGCGCGCAGGTTTGTGGCCCACTGCACGCGCAGGAAGGGACACGACGAATAATGTGAGGTTCGCGCTCCCTCTTTGGGGCCCCTTTCGGGGGCCGTCTTGGGGCCCTCTTGGTCCGTTTTGGACGCCTATTAGGCTTTCTTGGGGCCCTCCTGGGATGCCTTTTGGGCCGTTCTGGGGCGGTCCTGGGAGCCTCTAGGGCTGTCTGGGAGCGTCGGGGAGCTGAAAAGGCGAGAATGCCAGAGTCGCGATCGATCAACAACCTGAGGATCATCGACGATTTTGGCCTTTGGGGGCCTTCTTGGAAAACACCCTGGTGGCCTCTTGAGGCGTCTTGGAGGCGTCTTAGGCCATCTTGGGGCCATCTTGGGCGTCCTGGAACGATCGTTCGGTGACTCGGTGCCCTCTTGGACCGTCTTGGGGGCGTCTTGGGGCTCTCAGGGTCCATCTTGGAGCCCTCTGGGGCCCGAAAGAATCACGCGCCCCGCCGCAACAAGAGCGACAGTCCCCGAGAGATTCGGCCATTTGGGCTCCGGGCCCCTAAGAGACTCCTCAGGAGTGATGACCGAGGCTCTGGTGAAAAGGCAAAGGACCTGAGGGCACGCCCACTCCGTGCCCGATGTGGCCAAACATTGGGCCAAAGCTTGGCCAAGTTATTGGACGGTGCGTTTCCCCAGCAGTTGTGGAAATCCTTGGGGGGGTCGTTTGGGCGAGGAAGAGCGGAGGAGGAGGAGGAGAGGGATGCAAACGAGGAGCCCGAAGAGGAAGAGGGTGCATTAGGGGCCATCCCGGGGTTCTCCTGGGAGCATGTTGGGGGCCTCTGATGGGGCCTCTTGGATTCTGGGGCCGCTTGGGGGTATCGAAGACGCCTGCGGCGAGTCAACCCGGCTCCCTGCCCTCGTAGTAGAAAGGGGTGGCACTTGTGTCCGATACACTGTGCGAATCAACTGCCGAGATCGATGGGCTCGTGCGAACGGGTCATGGCTGGGGCGCCTACGCGTCGCACCGCCCCACTGGACACATGTTGGGCACCGCCAAAAAGGATGTGACCTGGAGGGGAGAGCGACGGCACGTCAGACGTGACCCAGAGAGGGACAGAGCCCCGGAAGAGCGGGGAAAGCAGACGGGCGAAGGCCGAGACGATGTGAAGACAGAGGGAGGGGAGGGCAGGAGAGGCAAAAGGAGGCAGGGGACTCCGACGTGCACGAGGGGGGCGGAGGGTGCGCCCGCAGGGCGAGTCTCTCCATCGGTGGGGGGAGGAGGAGGACGGAGGTTGCGGACGGAAAGAGCGGCCGGAGAGGGGGGAGGACGGCGGCGACGATGACGAAAGGGAGGATGCTAGAACGACGCGTCAGAGCGAGGGTGAGGAAGACGAGGCAATATGATGGCGGCGAAAAGAGAGGACACGATGCGACGATGAGTGGGTCTCCGCCGCGCCACTTTTGGCGGTTCTGGGGCCCAGCCACTGTTAGGGCAGGCACCGAGCGAGGCCGAGCTCCCGTGCCAGTGTCCCCGCCTCCTGGCGTCCCTCCGTGCGCGCGCTGCTGAGTGCCCGCAGGCGCGCCGGCGCGTCCGCGGGTGGCCCGCGGGCAAGAAGTTCCGGCCTCGGGCCGCGCGTCCTCGGAGGATTGTCGGGCGTCGTGGATTTGGGGAGCACGGCGTAGTAGGCGCGCGTC